>JAQSVV010000381.1:0-284014 GCA_036375495.1 Agrotis segetum
TTACCAGCAACAAAGACATCGCGTGTTGCGCCTGCGCCCACTACAGAAAGAGCAGGTTCTAACAACAGAACAGCTTTCAATTTGCATTCACCACCGTTTAATCCGTAGTCCCATCTTCGTACAATTTAAATACAAATAACGCAGTGTAATTGATCAATCTGCTCAATGGAACTGTACCCTTAGCACGAGTTTTCACTCTTTTACTTTACAGCGTATTTCCAGTATTTACAGCGTTTCTTGTATGAAAAAATGGAACAGCGCTTCTGGTGTGCGAAGAAGGAACTAATTTTCCTTGAAAATTGTCAATTTGAAATTGCCAAAGTTCCAGTTTACTTTACGTCTCAAATACTGAAAACTCGTGCTAAGGGTACTAGTGGTACTGGTCTGGTCAGGTCATATCTGAGCGTGTCCAGGGAGCAATGGGCAGTAATAGCCCGACAATGGAGCAGAAACTGAAAGAAAAATGTCAGGCACAGATAGAAGGAGAAGGCAGGATGCGCAGGAGTAGGTAATTCTCAATTATGATTGGATGAAATGGAAAAGGGAAGCGTTCGCCCAAGATTGGAGCAATACAATCTCATAATAAAAAGTAATTCTTAATTGAATAATTGATCAATCAGTGCGATGCATGCGAGTAATAGGCGCAGCGGTATTACCGCGTATCAAAGCAATATCGGCAGACGCCGGCGGCGTAGAATTTTAATAATTAAAAATCACCCCAACCATGAAGGGAGTCGACACACTGCACATTACGCGTTATCATTTTTAATTAAAATTCTCGCGCCACCACTAACTATAATGATGAAATATTTTAACTTTGTTATCGTTATTTATGATTTATTATATCCAAGTTAACATTACCAGCTTATTCTTTTGTAAGTTTTTTACGGCATTTATTCCAATTATAATTTGTGAACCTCAACCTTAAGCTTTCATTTTATTTAAATCTAGAACAGTCAGAGAACAGTCAATATAGTATCTCTAAATTCTATGCCCCACTAAATTAAAAAACAATATTATCAAACAATAAAAATATCTAACAAATAAAATCCCCAGTTCAAAATAGAACTCAATATAATTGACTAAAGCACTTTGGTTTAGATAATGTCAGCTATTTCATAACTACTGCAAACAATTTTTAATTTCCATTCAGTTTAGCGCTCGTACATGCAATATAGAAAAAATAGCAAACATTCAGAGCGATTCCAATAGGCTAATCGTGAGTTATTAAACCCTCGCGGGGCCCACCTGATCGCCTGCCTGCTATAATAGAAATACCAGGGACTTATTATTAAAATTGCTGCTAAATTGTTCCCCTCACCCCTCGTATTTCGTGGGTCGAAGGTGACTTATTGACGTGATATTCTACTCGTAATAATATTAATTTGACAACGAACCACGCGTTACTAGAATTAATTAAATTAAATTGAATAGAGTTGGATATCAAAGCGACATAGCTGGGAACCGGGAATGCACGGGATTAATCAATCGGACAACGTGACCACGAATGCTGTTAAGTGAAACTCGATATATCGGATTATTAAATTAACGGTAGAAGCCAAACTAAGCAAATTCAACAGCAAGATCAGTTGACCAAGAACTAAACGAATATTAAAAGCATTGTTAACCAGAAAGTGAACAAAAGTTTTCGTACCAACAAATGTATTTCATTATCAGTATCACTCCGCCATCGCCACCTTTAAAACGTCAGCTTTGATAATCACCCCCCAAAGGAAACAACTTTAATTTCGTTCACTGAATCGTTTTTTTCTGTTGCGGTACTTCAAAACAACCCTTCCGTCCATCGAGTAAACACGAACCAAACGTAAGGGTTCCACGATTCATTGCATAATTAAATATTGATGATATTAATGGGCATTGTCGTCGCATACATAATTATAATTAACGTATCGATATAATAAATATGGTAGCTAGCTAATCAAAACGTATTGTGGTTGTATTAGAGCACATTGTTTATGTGAGGTAACTCAATCAGTGGCAGTTAGCGGTATTATAATAACAGCGGTATTGTTGGCTCGGTTCTGGGACATTAATTAGGTAAGTACGTGGAACACGTCAGTCTCCGGGCTAATTAATTGAGCGTATTATTGGTGCAATGCCTAACCGATGCGGTTACAACGACTAGTGGCGTAGATACCGAGCGTGATTCATGTCCAGATATTAATTCAGTTGCGTTTCAATTATATTTTCCAATATTCGCGTGTTGTTTCCTAGAACTGGGAATATGAGTTGTTAGATGACTAACAGCAGTAATTGGCAGAAAGTGCATAGGGCGAAGCTTTTTAACTAGGTTATTTATATGACGAATAGTTTTTGCGGGCATAAAATCAACAGGAATGTACCTACGTGTC
This sequence comes from Agrotis segetum, assembly GCA_036375495.1. Lineage (NCBI taxonomy): Eukaryota > Metazoa > Arthropoda > Insecta > Lepidoptera > Noctuidae > Agrotis > Agrotis segetum. Next base: position 2,373 of record JAQSVV010000381.1, read on the forward strand.
TCGACGATGTTTACCGCAGACATAACTAAGTAAGGAAAAAGTTATGTAAACACTTTCATTTATCACGCGATTCATTCAGCCTTCAGCTAACAGAATCGTATGATCGGTTCTCAACTAAGTACACATCACCCCACAATGCACTCACAAACGTGACAGCGATCATTCTGGTCGGTTATTAAACAAATGATAACTAGTGCATAATCTGTGAGTAGTTGAGCGGAGGTTAATTCGTGTTGTCGGTAATTGAGTGGATAACACGCGTTACTGACACAGCTAATCAGTCTGTAATGAGAGTAGACACGGCTAACGTGACGCGTATTGATCGGTATACAGCGGGAGAAGTCACTGATTAACTGGAATTAAGGAGTTAATGTGCTGTTTAAGTTTGTTAGGATGATGTTAGGCAGTCTATATACTGGGGAAAGATAATGCCTTGGCAGCTTTAACGAAAGAGATAACTGATTAATCAGAAAAGAGATGTTTTGTGTCCCAAGCAACTTGAATCGATAGTATATTAATCAGCTGTATTGTATTTTGTATTATGTTGTTTTATTAAAATTCTTCATTACTGTTTCATGTTACAATGCTCCCTCTACCTCTGAATATCCCACATGACTTTTAAAAGGGTCCGGGCTTCCTCACGATCAATTGAACGGAACTTCGGATTTCTTTTTAAATCCGACGAAAGTGTTGAAATATTTATTTTTTAAAAACATACTAGTGTCATTAAAATCATGTGCTTAATTCAAAGTAAAGATGTCCCTAACACCATGTAAAAATAAGATTAATTCTTTATCAAAGCCAAGATTCATAACAAACCATGAACAAGGGAACTCTTCGTTTCTTTCTCCAAACATCCTTTCATACAAAAATTATGACCAGCAGCTAGTAACGGAACATACAGCTAATTAGCAAATGACATGTACAAATTAATTAGGTAAATGTTATATCGATGTATGTGTGTCAATGTTTTCAATAATTAAATTAATTATACATATACTGGCTTTTAGATAAGCCTTCACTTATCGGTCTTCTATTAAGAAACAGTTGAACGTCGAACAAAGAAAAAGCGACAAAGTAAAACTTGACATTTAACTTATTTATTAAACTTAAAAAAAAAATTACTTGTGTATTCTTTGTTACACTTTCATTGATGATATTCGAAAAAACAATTGAATTAATGTTTACTTTATTTGCGACTTTGTTTATGAGGCTACATGGTATACTTTTCAGTGCACTGTTTTTAACATCTTCTGGTTTGACAGTTGTGCGAGGGTGATAAGTGAATAAGGCCGTGTTTCACACTAATACACGTTACTTGTATACGAATAGGTAGCTTGAACTTTAAATTGTGTTTTCTTTTCCTATTAAGCAACTTGTAAACTAATGCGACTCTATGTGACGTCATCTTTGCATACAAGTTTTGCCTGATGGAAACGCGCCTTAACGCTTAGCTTTTATGAATCCTGGCGTTATATTGGTGACAGAGTTTTAGTACCAATTAAGGACGTGCTAATAAGCTGGCGTTTCCGTCCCGCAGATTGTCATAAACGTCAACCGAAGGAAAGAGTAACTCGTGAATGCCACTGTCATACTTTAATATTATTTTCACATAGTTTACAACAAAGTTGCTAAAGTATGTTTACACTCTTAACTTTTATACAATTTCTCCAGGAAGGATTTTTTTTTTAAATTACTGCTGTCGGTACCTACATAATTAACTCATCATCTGCCTAGCCCTTTTCCCAACTATATTGGCTATATTTTTTTGAATTTTGTCTGCCTGTCTGTTTGTAATGGCTATTCAGAATGATTTTGAAGGGACTTCTATTGGCAGGTAGCTGATGTAATAAGACTCCTTACCTAACTTAGACTACTTTTATTTTAAAAAAAATCCATTGTTTTTAAAATATGTGTAAATATATTCTTAAGTTCCGACATCCACGCGAACGTAGTCGCGGGCACAGCTAGTCTAGTTTCGTAATAAAATTACGAGTAGTCCACTTAATAGTACTAATAGGTGTTTCATGGAACAGTTCGCTTAATTATAATTAAAATACAATTTGCATCCGATATTGGATCAGTGATGGACGTTTGATTAAATCTATGCTCGCAAAGGTATGTGGCCTGTTCCGATTCGAACACGCCAATTAGTTACTAAATTAATATAATTTCCTATTAATTAGCATACCTAGAATTTCCACAGAGAGCTGTTTCGATACCAAATTACCAATTCCACATAAATTTTACATGATTATTAGATTGTTTTAGATATGACACACTAATTATGAACTAATTAAGAATTCTATTCCATGCATAATTGCTACCAGAAAATCGATAACACAGTTTGAATAAATGTACTCGAATTGATTTTCTATTACACCTAATGACGAACAAAAAAATTCGTAAAGGAATCATCAATTTGTCAATTCATCAGCGAGTATTCACTTAATTCTGAATTCTCAAAGATGAATGAACATAATCAGTTCACATTGACGCCGCGCCCCCAACGGTCCTGCTCACTCAATGCTCAAGTGTCGCAATAAAAAAAAATGGTCGTCGTATGTTTTTAATTAAACGCTTATTTTGAAGAGGGAATGACTCACACAATAGCTCATTGTGCGACACTGCTATTGCATTATTGACGTTTTATGATGTGAATGGTAGCTGATCAGAGGATTCCCAACCCTACATTTTCAACCTTAAGGCACTCTACATACGGTGTAAATCCCTTTGCTCGCAACACCGCATAGTTCGTACATATTATGAGAATAAAATCACAAAAGAAATTATGACATAATACGTAATGTGTGAATGGCTGAATAATGTCAATAGTTTCTGAGGATCGAACTCTACAATAATGACTGAAGATGAAATGCATAATATGAACTGTTTTTGTAGGTTGAACAACACTGTGGATTTTAGAATACGAGTATCACTCTGAAAGTAAAGTATGTAGTTATGTTCTTAGTATAATTATTAAATAAATGTTTTACCCAAACAACCCGTTAAGTTATATTAAGTTATGTTCTTAGTATAATTAAATGTTTACCCAAACATACCTACCCTAATTATCATACCCGATACCCTAATTATCAAATGCTCTCAAATAAGTTGTTCTAACAGTTCTTGCATCCAATTAGATAGAAAATACTCCAATGTTAGGATCAATTAGGTTAGAAACAAAAAGCTCAAAAGCTCTTATCTAATAAAGGCTTAAAATTAACTTGATTTATTGCTCAATGTTGCCTGTAGTTCGTACCTGAGCGTAGCGAGGCCAACCAAGGTTCGAAGTAGCAACTTGAGCATTCAGTTTCAAAGCGCCGTGGCTCTTCCTAAGTGGATTAATTACGTGGATGATCTTCCACCTATATTAGTCTAACAGCCGTATACCGTTACACGATCCCTCACCAACCTCGCTTTGTGTTTATATTTCACGTACCTACCTACATTTAACTTATACGTATTCACTAGAATTCAGAAATGCATGTACAATGTACATGTCCGTAGTTCCCAGAAGAGGTGTTCTGACTACTTTGATACCCGATATTATATGCTAGCTAATTGGATGAGATGGACTCGTATTTGTAGAATTACTTACGATGGCTTAATTAGCACTAACAATTTCTTCAACCATTTTTCTCATTTAACGCCTACAGCAAATTCTTCGACCCAATTAATAATGATCTCGTCCCGAAGACCACGCAAACAAAGCCGCGGGCTGGACCTAATTAGTTGGGAAGTTATAGTTGCCTTGTTTACTAATAAGTAATTCTATATTTCTTTTAAAATGACTTACTGAATACCTCCGTGATATTATAATTGGCCGCATCCATTACTGCCTAATTACCTGAAAAATAAAATGTTTGTTATTATTGCGTGCTCTCTATGCTCATTTACAATACAAATACATCCCAATCAAATGTCAACATAACCATTATCTAAGCAATCGTATTTTTTTATTGGAGATGGGTACCTACTACCTACCTATTATGATAATTTCAAACAAAATAATTTCCGGACCATCCCCAATTACATGAAAAAAGTTTTAAATACGCATTATTAAGCCACAGAGTACAAACATGCAACAGACAGGCAGCTGCCCAAACACGAGTGCACTCGTCTGTACTTTTTAATGTTCAAAGTAAATATTGGGCCGCTCGGTACATCGGGTACAGTCGCGGTCAATTGGTTGGAAAACCACGAGGGATTTGGGGTAACGAAACAAGATCTTGCACAAAACTAGTTGAACATGGAAATAGGAAATTCTCACGAATATTTTTCACGCTAATTAACCATGACATACCCTATAAGCCATGCCATGACTCACAATTAAGACGGGTTTAGCGAACAGAATTGATGATTGCCCAAACAATTCTTTTGTAAACAAAACCAACATGGTTTTAGGTGAAACGTGAAAAGCAATCTGGAAAAATAATATCAAAAATATTTTTCATAGAATTCCGTATATGAGTGAGGGATTTTCAATATGATCTGGTCTAGTTTTCACATTAATTGCAACTCTGACAGCGCTGTTTTGCAATAGTGAATTGTTAGTGCGAAATATTTAATTGAAAAAACTTTTTCGTATGATATTCCACCTTTATCACAAACTATATTAGTGTTCTATTGAGTATTTCACCTAAGCACTGTTCTCAAAACATCGTGAGAAAACCGGCATATCTAAAAACCAAAAAAATCTAAGACGTATATTACATACTACCAAGCATTAGGCCCGCGTGGTGTATTATGACCTATGTCTCTCACAGAAAGGAATCCTGTGTCCAGCAGTGGGAACATTAGAGGCTGAGGGTGATTTGAAACTGTACCAACGGTCTATATATTAAGTATTTCACTCAAGCACAAATTGATGAGCTATAAATAATAATGACTTCACAACCAGAATCTAATACACACACGAGACAAAACCGCCAACCGATATTAACATCATTCGCAAATCACAATACTAACACGATCTAAATTGGCTACTAAATATTCAAAAGCAATAGTCCGTAGGAAACATACACGCAATTCGACAATGGGTGGCTAATTCAATTTGAATCACACACAATATTCTATTAATCGTGACGGGCAGGTGTAATCAATCCGGGTGGCGAGCGTCCGCATTGTTCCACAAGCCTGCGAGTGATGCCATCAGCCCCAATACATTGCTGTTATATAGCTAAAATAAAGTGTTGTTAGTAATAAATACAAGGAACAATTACTATGATCAATACTCTACTTTAAAATTTATTTATTTATATAAAACATAGACTAGGTGTCTATGTTTTCTCACGGGCAATTTTGTCTAGACATAACTTAGAACTTAAAACGTAAATATCCCATGTAATCTAGTTATGGTTTTAAACCGAGGTTAGTTAGACGCCGAGATCTATAAAATATGCTTAGGCATTTTCTCTATTTCTTGTCTTACCTACTCTATTAATTCGACAGTAGTAACACTTAGATAAAGTTCTTTGAAAATAATGTTTACAGATTTCAGCCTGACAGTGATGTGTTAATAGATCCCATCTTTGAACCCTACTTAGCTGGGTCGAGTTTAACCTCCTTGAAATTATAAGGTCAAAGTTATAATTACATATTACATTATTTCTTCACGACAACAATTTATCAATGAGATCAGTATTTATAAAAGTGTTTTATCTTTCTATCGCCATAATTCGGGTATCCCTGGAACAGCCACCTGTTGGATGAGAACGATTATACGACACTTTCTTTGCGAAATTAGGGCTGCTTGACTTCGCACCAGGAAAAGAGACGAAAATTACTTTTATTGCCTCCCATGAAAGATTATTTTCCACTTCTATAGATATCTAAATTCTTATGAAGACAAAGCCTATTGATTTATTAGATTAAGAGTGTAATATTTTTAAAGACCTGCTGTATCTAATTCATTTTTCCATCACTCTATTCATCAAATTACTATCGTAATTATCATAAACATATCATTTAAATTAACTATCATAATCTACTTAAACAAACAACCTAGTTTAGATAACAATATCATTTAAAAAGTACACAATCGCATGGTAATACAATCTGTCGTAATAGCATCTGCCTCAGCAGCAGCTGTCACAAACACCACTAATGAATAAATAAACCAAACAAACAGATAACAAGAGATGCCAATTAAACAATACACTAATTAATTCCAAACATTGGTGTAGTGGACTTAATTAGAGTAGGCAACATTATCAAACGAGCAATATACACAGGTAGCTACAGATACACAGAGTAGATGAAACGCAGTGCGAAAATTAATAATTGATGAACGTGTAGATTCATCGATGGTATTAAGCAATAATAGGTATTATCAATGATCCCACCATTAGCCCATACGTCAAGACGAGTGCAAATAAAACAAGAAGTCGTAACGTTATAAATGATAACATGTATTAAGCGAGAGTGTCGCATGAGCACCCAACAAACATAAACTACTTTACGACAATCTCATAAAAGAAGCCGCACAAAGTCGACACTGGCTTTTTTAATATCGAAGGCGAGAGCTGGCCGCACTGTCCCACGAAACATTTTCCATTAATAAAACGCGAAAAAGGAATATTACATATGAAAAAGACATATATCCGTATCGCCGGACCCGGCGCTATCTCCTTGGAAGGTAATAACTTCTTTACAAGTCCAAAGTCCGAGGGATTGAAAAGCAATTTCAGCAGGACACCCCCGCCCTCACGCGGGGCCGGACTCGCCATATTTCTTTTTCGCCGCTACTGTAATTCGCCTTTGATTTAATCTAGAGAAACAAATCTTTGAATGTGAAAGTTTAGTGATAGGCATCAGTGGAACTAGTTTCGCTGATTGGATTCCATCCCGGCTCGGGCTCGCGGACCCCGATAGTTCCTACAATTTGAATTGGTCACTGCAGATATTCCGCTATTTGTCTGATTCTACTACAAGATTGCATTTCTTATTTTCTTAACCGAAATTCGGTATTTCGGTAGCCTTCCTTAGTTTTGGCTTTAACAAAATTTATTGAAATTGTACACAATGAGAAACCTGAGAAGAGTGAATCCAATTAATATGCAGAGGTTAACAAATTATTCCATGAATCATTATTAAAAACGTTTCATTCGCTGTAATTAAAAACACCGCTCTAATTGCAGTGAAAATGGCAACGAACATGTTTTTGCGCAGCTTCGGTGGGTTTTCTCGTTATTTTAAACTTAATGATGCGTTCTTAATGTAGCTATTTAAAGGCAGTGATAGTTAACTAAGGCTGGGGTATGTGGTCAATTACGTTTCTATAGAATACTAGTAGAACAAAAACGTTGGCGGTGTCATCGGATCAATTTGTAACGTATCAGTAAACAGGATAGGATCGTAACTGGAACCAGACTAGTCGTGGGCGGCGAGGCGGCGCGGCACTATCACCTTACCTGCGCGTGCACCAACCACACCGCAAAATATACATTACAGCGATACGTACCCTGTATTAATATTATTTAATACCAATATTTATTCAGTGTAACAACAAGGCTTGCTTTACTGATAGATGGGTGGGAATTTTATCTGTCATTTTACAAGAAACTTAATTATTTAAACAGAAATAATCTCATTCATTGTTAATAGACGGGATTAACAATAAAATTCAAAAGACAGCAAGTACAAAATAACATTTTTAAAAACAAACCTCAACGTAATCTGTGCCTCAACCCCTACTTTACCAATAAGCTTTATCAACATAAAAAATCTAGTGCAAAAACCACCCGTTCAAAGTTTACGTAACATATTCGTAATAACATCAGTAAAAAAATCGTTCGTAAAACTGAGTCAATTTGTTGGAGACGGTTTGTCGAGGACCGCTAGGGCTGCTACCCACAGATCTCTATCGGTCAAACTATTCAGGCCGCCTTATTTATATAATCTAACTATTTGCGAGGGACAAACACCCCTATGATATTCCTTTTGCTTGGATTTTATGTGAATACTCAGTTTAAAGTGGAAAATTGGAGATCTTGGTGATTATTTTTTTATTTGTTCGATTTGTATAAAATTCATACAGATTGAATGAAGAAAAGAGTTGAAAATGATAGTTTAGATTTTGCCCAGCAGTGGGATACTGTAGGTTGGAATAAAGAGATTCATCACCAACATCATAGTCTAAAATGATCCCACAGCTGGGACACAGGCCCCCTCTCTGTGAAAGTGGGTGGGCCATAATCTACCACGCAGGTCCAGTGCGGGACAGTAGATGTAGATGTCACATGACTGTCCTCATTTTTTTGGTTTTGGGACACTAATGCACGAGAACACTAGGTTTTGAGAGCTGTGACGATGAAATAAATAGCACAAAGTAATGTGACTGACTGGGTTCAAACTCACGAGCTAAAAACTCGTAAATCAGGATAAAGAGAATAATACAAAAAAAAGTAGTAGTCAGAAACTACATCTACTAACTACTGTTATACAAAACTTTCCCAAAATACGCCACTATCCTTCACAAGGGTTGCCACAGTTATCAGAAATCGAAATAATTGGCAACACAGACTAACAAAATTTAGCCGGACAACCGATGAAATATTTTCCTCTGTGACTCTCTGTTCTCAAGTACCTGTTTACTAGGTCGCGGGACTTACTGAATTACCGTGACCGTGGAACGTAAAGGGCTATTGAAGGACACCGTGGACACCTTGGGGTGTATTCATTTGATGATTTTACCACGATAAAAAAGTACCTAGGAAACCGGCATGTCCTAGAACCAAAAATTCGAAGACATGTCACATCCACCAAACCGCACTGGGCCCGCGTAGTGGATTATGGCCCACTCCCTCTCACTGAGAGGAGGATTGTGTCCCAGCAGTGGGAACATTTATAGGCTGATGAAAAAAGTACCTGTTTACTTATAGATTTGATCGTGTATGTTTATCAGAGCTAATTCGTAAGTTGTGCTTCTGTATCGGTAATATAATTTTATTCCATGTAGGGTGGAGGGTGAACCCGGGACGCCGTTCACGCGTCCCGCAACCATTTTCTGCGCCAACGAAACTCTATATTGAATACAATTCTAATAGAAAACACCTTCTACATTGAACACTGGTTACTTATTTTTAAATATAGTCTGGTAGGCTCCATACTTTAAGTAAAATAGAGTTTTTTTTTTTATATATTGAACTGAAATAGAGCATTCTAAAAATAATAATTTCTAGAAATAATCTCCATTGTTTAAAAAAAATGAACATTTAAATGTTATTATAGAGCAGTCAAATACAATAATTGAGCTAACCATTAAAATTCAGACTCACAATCAAAAACATTAAAAACTAACTCCTTGACGACACGACTTTCATGAAACTTAAGTTGTATTTACAAAACAAAGAAAAACTTATTAAGTTTCATGGAAGTCAAAATATTTTTTAATAGAAAAATATAGTGAACAAGAAGTGCGCCCATTGTGGCGAGGTCCGCGGGCCGCGATCGGGCCATTTGCTACTGTTTTCAATTTGTCGGCCGCCGCCATACATCAGCAGCGGCACGCAGCGACAACGGCCCCAACTTTAATACACTTACGCTTGACATTTTTCCGCCCATTATGCATTCAGCTATACCAATACTTTCTGTTAATACTTACCGGGAAATCCAATTTACTAAGTCACTAGTCACCACTCACTAGACACTCATTCACATTTTTCTAAGAAGGACCATTCAACGGATCCTATGGCGCCGCTATTTTCAGTATTGTTTTCATTTTCATAACAATCATTTCCTATCATTGAATTCAGCGCAGTTTTATTAAAAAATCAAAGTTTCGTTTCGCTCAGTTTTTGTTTTTGTTTAGTTTTTTGCGCCTATTCGTTATATACTATCGTCAAAATACCATTTATTTTTCCATTGAATATTGGTCTGCATGCAATAGCAGGTCGTATCGTGGGTATTCGTCAGAGCGGTTTTGCAGCTGTCAGTTGATCCTCGCTAAAACGCCTGTAATTGATTCACAGAATTGTTACGCTTCTACGCAAACATCCAGTACGATATTTGAACCCACTTCGCTCGAAACTTCAACTGAAAATCGTCTATTTTTACTCTGAAATACTTTAATTTATTATTCTTGCAATTTCAAAAGACTGACTTTCTTGGAAATTTTGGTTTTCCGACCTGCACTTATCAATAGGTTTCGCAGATTCTCTAATTTACTACTAACAGGAATAAAATAACAAAACGTAACTTTTCCTAGTAAAATATGAATAAAGGTTACTAGATATTTATAACATTGTACTAGATTGTGCTCTGACGGATGCTAGATGCGTCACACAAGCCTTATTATTAAGCTCCGAACCTCATCCATCGTATATTTTATTGAGTACTACATGGAAATCACGTCGCTAATTAAGACTATAAGACCCAATTAAGGGTTTCCCCATTGTTATAAACATAAATAATGACTATAACAACAACCGTATCACTGAAGTAAACGCTGGATGCAAACAACAGTAAACACTCGCCGATGTTCCGATGCTAATTACTTGATTTCATGCACAAAAGTACAGAACAGAACATTGCAATGTCGATAATAATACCGTGCTACGTTACCGAGTATGTTAGAGAAATTCAGATGTACGGTAAACTCGAGGGAATGAACGTAGAGCTCGTATCAATAATAATTAGAGGTGCTTTTAGTCGACGCAAGTTGGCAGTGAGGCACGCTCAGCTTAGCGTTCTAATTGGGCACCCAGTCCACCTCACGACGATGTTTGACGAATGGTCCAAGCGTTGACAAACAACGTTGGTATTACAGAACTCGGATATTACACAGAAACCCCTACCCACTGAAAACGACTATGTAGTTCAGCTACGGACAGGATCTGGCTGCAATATTTCTAGAAATTAATAAAGTGGAATATGTTTGTATTCTGTGAACTGTAAATTGGATGGCTATTATTATTTTTATTTAAAAATAAAGGGACTTTTGTTCAATAAAACAGGATTCCCGAGGCCTAGTTAATTATTAAGTAATAATTATGATGAATAATAGTGATGAGTAGCGACGTATTTCCCATGCAGACGGACACTAATTAGCGAGTCATAAAACGAAACATTCACACTACAAAAATGTTTGTAACACAGGTGTCATGTACGTTTGAATGATCACCAACTCCCGTCTCTGCAGTGCCCAGTACACCAGTATTTGTGCTGTTATTAATTCCGCAAAATTGAAAGCCGATCCGAGTCGGCAGTTGCTGTTGCGTTGTTGACTCCGTCGGCGATTTAGTCCAGTTTAAATTGCATACTGTGACGCTTTGAAATTCTACCGCGTTAGGTAATAGATTCAACGCGACAGTACGCCACGGTTTTCATGTTTTAAAAATATTGAACGAGAACCTGTCGACGCAAATTTTATGGATATTAAATTGGCTTAGGGATGGTTTTTTTTAATTAGTAAGTCATATTTTGAGGTTTATGTTTTGAATACAAAAACCGTATGGTATCTCTTAGTTCCTATTCTTTTATCACAACCATTTACCTAATACATGTCACTGACGGTACATTTGTCACCACAGATTTCACTTCGGATATTGATTATTGAATCGACGTCAAACTCAACAAAACGCCAACCAAACGGTAAACTCAAAGTCTCTAATAAAATAAATCGGAGACATCCTGTTGCTTTTAAAATCTACAAAGGCAGGCGGACAATAAAATCCAACTCGACCGACGACCGTTACCTTTCACAATCAACAATAGCTTATTCAAATCATTTCCTGTGTAATCCTTAATCAAGTGGGCAATGAAAACAACTGACGGTAAGTACTAAGTATCGAGCTGTAGTAATTTCGAGGACTGTAGAAAGCGCCGGCCCACTGAACGTTCAAATTGGCGTAGCGTTGAGCGCGTTCCCGCCCGTTCATTACCGCGCCCGATGTTTGCTACTCCACGATCAAGTGAACTACAACATCAGGAAATGAACGATTTCTATGAGCGGATGACGACTTTGTTGTACTTACGAAACTTATTAGTTCTGTACAGACGAACGAACAATGCTTGAACAATGCTTTTATGGTTACAACCACCACAAAGTTCTACTTTGTAAATCTACAGGCAGTGCAGTTAAAAACTTTATTTAGTCAAAACAGCAATTTTAAAACAAAATAGAAAGCAAATCACTTGGAAGTTGTCAATCAAAACAATCAATCGTGCCTATAAATAAAAGTGGAGCGCAATTTCCCTAAGGATGTCAATAATCTGTGGGAGGCAACCATCAGATAAGGCACTGAATAGAAATTGATTTCAAATTGAACAATATTTTTCATCAAAATCTCATAAGTATAAACTGTTCCTGTCACGGAAATGGCTGATGAAGCTCAGCTTACAAATACTATAATGGCGAAATCTATAAAAGCCAAGCTTGCCTGTCCTGTGCGTTCGTTAGGCAAACAAAACGGCCTAATTGAGCACTTATGTCGTCACTACAACTGTTCGACCAGCTGCCGATGACACTCATGAACTACAGATTACACTTAAACGTAGAACTATTTCCATTCTAGAGAGAGATCTCTGTAGCTGGTGATCTGCGACTCTGAGGACTTTTGTGTTGATATATCCAGTTGGATCGTGATTAAGTCGTAATAGAACCACAAGTACCTAACTGTTACTGTTTAAAATACCAAGTTAGATTTTTTATTATGGTACGGATTCATTTAAGCATTGTTTATGTTTCATTTAAAGAAAACGAACGAGAGCGTTTTAGCGCATATTCTAACGAGCGTTTTGGCGACCTTTCTGCCGAACCGACGACGACTGTCAAGTCTGACATATTCATTTATGAAGAAAAACTTTAGAAAAACTTGACGACTATCATTTCAAGTGTTCACTAGAAACATAGTGAACATTTTTGTAGCGATATTTCGCTCTATACTTAGTTTTGTTTTCATTCGATTAAATTTAAAAGACTCAAGTCTATCAGCACTTTAAAAACAAAAGGCTAGGCATAATGACACCTTAAGAAGCTTAATCATATTATACTTAATAATAATTATTATTAGAAATTATGATATAAATATATTACCTACGTTATTGTAATATACCTAAATAGACTTTAGTAAAAAAAAAAGAATCAAAACTTTTTAAACACAGCTTAAACACGCAAAAGAAGTAAAACATGGACACAGTTTGTGGCCCTACTAAATGTCATTATGTCAGAATTTGCATAAAATCTGTCGCCCGGCCCACAGTTACAAACTTTTGACTGTACTTAAAAAGCTCTAAAATCGAAATGAGCAATAAACGAGCGACCCTTATTTTGGTAGACTCGGCTTCTCGATTAATTTTACGTATAAATTGACTTTTTTTAGTTTTAAACTTAAAAGCTTTAATGTTTTTTCAGGCGCATGTCATCTCTTCTTCATTAAAGGAATGCCGAACATCCATTTATCTTCTGAGAGAATCAAAAAAGGTCAAATATTTTTCATGTCATAAAAAATCTTGGAAAAATCTTGGAGTGCATCTGTCGAACACTTGAAAAAATGACATAGATGATATGGGATGTCATTATGGGGGTTATCACTTTATCGGGCACATTAATTATGGTTTTTTTAAAGCCTAAGGGTTATTGCACTTCTTTTTAAATATTGGGTAAGATCTTTTATGTATACGTTGTTGCTACGTTGCATCTACGCGGTGTCTACGCAGTTACTACGCTGCTATAACGTAATGCGAACACAGTTATGATTATGATAGTTACGATGTCTATGATAATTCCTATGAGCTGTTTATGAATATGATGATTTTTTATTTGGATCGGTTTTTTTTATAAATTCAGGCTTAATTAAACTTTGTTCTGAAAACAATTGAAACTAAATATATTCAAAATAATTGTATAGTATTCATCGATTAATTAAGTTAATGTGCACCAGTTTTTTACAAGTTTCGTAAATATTTATGTCAGGCCATTAAAACTTAATTATGTATCAATGTTATTGCCGTTATTTTTAAATTACTTTCTTTTTCACTAAAAGTAAAGACAGACACACTTTTCCAATACGTTATAGCGTACATAATAGATACGAGTATCAGTACATGTATGAGATATAAATATATAGAACATTACTGCCGCGGTCTATAATGACTACTTTGCTGGTCGCGCTGATGATGGACGACAGCGCAGCGTAGCTCAGCGTAGCGCAGCGCAGCTCCAGGCCGACACAGCGCGGTCAGCGTGCAGCACTTGATGGACGAGCTGAGATAAAGGCCGAGGCGAGGACAATAATATGATTGAAAATCTTGTTAAAATCATTAAAAATATGAATTAATAGTTCATACTTCACAGTCACTGCTGAGGTCGATTCCCAGGTCAGGTATAGAATTACTGGGTTTGTCCATAAAAAATGCTCAGTAGCAGCCATGGAGTCGAAATTTGTGCCCTCCTATTAGGGACGAGCCTATTGCCAACAAAGAGATACATCTCTACCTAACCCTTCGGGGAGTACAGACGTGCAATCCCGTCAACAGTCGATTTAAAAATCGTCAAAAAAAATTAACCCTTAATTTACCCCCGCAGTTCTTTTGTGGTTGACATTGCGAATATTTGGTTTTACCAACCACTATAACTGGTAATGAGTAGTATTTGTTGGTAGTCGATAATGACGCCTATTGACGTCAACTGGCACATTCACAATTACCGATAACCCTTGGTCGCGACTTCCGAGCGCACTGAGCTTCATTCACATTGGGCTTTTAAGTTCACTCGTTGTTAACAAGGAAATTTATAATAAGTACTATTCATAAATAATGTCATAAAGCAGCGGGCATTTAAAATGCATTTTTATGTACAATACTTAGGGCGACTTTCACCAAAAGTTAAACATGTTTAAAATTTTATTTAAGCATAAAATTGTATTGAATTTTGTCCTTAAATAAAATTTTAAACATGTTTAACTTTTGGTGAAAGTCGCCCTAAGTGTTAGTAATTTACAAAAACAAAAATTTCAAATTAAAAATACAACGTGTAACGTTAATAGCGCCTAACCTCTCGTGGGGTAACTCAGCCCATGTTACTGAACAATGTTTGTTCTAAGACTTTTGGAAATTCGCAAAAAAAAATACTTTTCATACTGATTGGTCCGATGTTGCGAATTTCCAAAAGTCTTGGGAATAGCATTGTTCAGTAACATGGCTGAGTTACCCCACGAGAGGTTTTGCGCTATTAACTTTACACGTTGTATATATGTCAGGGATTTATGAAAAAAAGACTTTAAGCCCTTTTTTACCGGGCACGCCGCAATTGCGCGGGCACGCCGCAATTGCGGCGGTAAGACCCCTCTTTGAGGAGTGGCTGGAGAGAAGTCATGGCGTCCTGACCTACCGCTTGACGCAGGTCCTCACCGGACACGGAAGTTTCGGGAGGTACCTGTGTCTGATGCGAAAGGAGGAGACGCCTGGGTGTCACCACTGCGAAGATCGCCCGGAGGACACGGTGGAGCATACGGTGCAAGACTGCCCGGCTTGGGCGGAGCACCGACGTGTCCTCACGGCTGCGATAGGCGGAGACCTCTCGCGCCCGGCATTGGTTGCGGCCATGCTGCGGGGCGAGACGGAGTGGGAAGCGGTCAGCTCCTTCTGCGAGGCATATAATAAGGCTAATGCTCGTAAAGGAGGAGGCAGGCCGCGAGCGAGAGAGGACAGCGTCCTCCCTCCGCCCCAGCCGCAGTGGTAGGCGCCCACGGCGACGGACGTCGCTAGATGATCTCCGGCCACCGTAGGCGCGGGCATGCGGGCAGCGAGTAAAGGGCAACTCGCTGCCCGACCAAGGACCATGCCCGGGTCGACGGCGCGTTGTGTCCCACGCGCGCCTCAAAGAGCGTCAGCATAATGACGGGGCCCCCCTCTCAGAGGGCCAAAGCCTGCCGGGGTCGCGGGATTATTCCCTAACCGTAACCCCGGAACTTAACAGGCTATGAAGGACACCGTGGATTTTAGTCAGTAGAAGTCTGACAGTCCCTCCCGCCCTGCCCGGGGTTGGAGGACTCATTTGATGATTTTACCACGCTAAAAAAAAAAAAAAAAAAAAAAGCCCTTTTTTACGAACTTCCAAGACTTCGAAGTTCTTGAATCTTGGAAGTTCGTTAATTTCAATTAAAATTATACGGTAATCGTCCTAATCGTTAAATGAGCAGAACTGGACCACCACGATTGTCTTACCGGATATCTAAATCAAAAGACAATGTATAGTACTTTTTAATATATGTACTTACATAAATTCAAAACGTAAACGACACTCACCTCCTTAAATTTAAATACTGTATTACTCAAAAATCAAATCTTCTATTCTATACATTCTATACATATAATAAAACTGTAGAAAAGTAATTTTTGTACATTAACCAAAAACTCAAAAAATATAGCCAGGGTTATAAAGGACAACCAATAGAAACCATTTCTAGCATTTTTAGAATTTTTGCCAGTTTGTCTGTATGTCTGTTTGTATGTTTATTTGTTCGGGCATCACGTAAAATGTACGAAAGTTATGTAGAAAACTTTAATACACAGCGACTGACCGTAACTTGAAGTAACATTTAGTTTTTGTTTCATTGAAATCGGATCATAGTCCGGTCAATTTAGACAAAAAAATGTGAGTGAAATTACATAAAGTCCCAGCAAGCTGAATTTCTGTGAAGTTGTTCAAAACATAATTATAAACAATGTCTAGAAGTTCCCCATCATTCCCCTGTAAGGAAAAAAAAATATTCAAGGTCAAAGGTAAAAAAAATGAGTTTTTCGCGATTTTCAGCAAAACGGTAAGTTTTATCATACAAGTACCTCAGACAAAAATTGTAGATCATAAAATTATCTATAAAAATGTGTTAATACTTTTTTTCTTACGAGCCACCGTTTCAGAGATATAACGATTCAAAAAGTTATATAAGTTGTTATCGTCATATGCATCTAATGAGGTAGTGTACTTAGCGCGTTTTTTTTAACGTGGTTTCCCCAGTAGGCCTACTCCACGGGTCAGTTGTGATCCTGTTTATTGTAAAACTATTGCAAAATAACGGAAATTTTCAAAGATTGGGAAAGATAAATGCGATGTAAATGAAAAAAAAAAGTGTTGAAGTTTATTCGTCTCATTCGTAACTTTCAAATTCTTGTTCTTCTTCTTGATCTTCTTCTCCTGCTTCTTCTTCATCTTCATTTTGGATGCAAGTAAATTGAACACAGGGACAGGCACGCTTTTATCTTTCCCAATCTTTGAAAATTTCCGTTATTTTGCAATAGTTTTACAATAAACAGGATCACAACTGACCCGTGGCGTAGGCCTACTGGGGAAACCACGTTAAAAAAAACGCGCTAAGTACACTACCTCATTAGATGCATATGACGATAACAACTTTTATAACTTTTTGAATCGTTATATCTCTGAAACGGTGGCTCGTAAGAAAAAAAGTATTAACACATTTTTATAGATAATTTTATGATCTACAATTTTTGTCTGAGGTACTTGTATGATGAAACTTACCGTTTTGCTGAAAATCGCGAAAAACTCATTTTTTTTACCTTTGACCTTGAATATTTTTTTTTCCTTACAGGGGAATGATGGGGAACTTTTAGACATTGTTTATAATTATGTTTTGAACAACTTCACAGAAATTCAGCTTGCTGGGACTTTATGTAACCTCGAATGTCTAAATTGACCGGACTATCAGTCTATCAAAAGATATTTGAATTCAAAGTGTACCAGAAGTAAAATTACGGTCAGTTAACACCGAGACGCGCAGTTCAGTAGCGCGATCTAGCTTGGAAAAGAAAAACTACATATTCAAATATGGTGTGGACTGGAGTGGAGTGGTTTGGAGTGGGATTTTGTGGGATAAATTGGGATGGAGTGGGATAAAGTGGGATGGAGCGGGATGGAGTGGGACTGAGTGGGATGGAGTGGTATGGAGTGCGATGTAGTGGGATAAAGTGGGATGGAGTGGGATGAAGTGGGATAGAGTGGGATGGAGCGGGATGGAGCGGGATGGAGCGGGATGGAGTGGGATGGAGTGGGATGTAGTGGGAAGTAGCGGGGTGGAGCGGGATAGAGCGGGATGGAGCGGGATCGAATGGGATGGAGTGGGATGGAGTGGTATGGAGTGGTATGGAGTGGGATGTAGTGGGAATCAGTGGGATAAAGTGGGATGGAGTGGGATTGAGTGGGATGTAGTGGAATGGAGCGGGATGGAGCGGGATGCAATGGGTGCTTTGAACGCTGCTAGGTGGGCTTTGAACGACAGAGGGCGTTTATCACAAACAGGACAAATATTCTTGAAAAATCTAAATAAATTCTAATAATAATAGGGTTTATATGAAAACGATTATGATTTATAAAAAACAAGGCGAAAATTAAGCACTTCGCACTAAGAAAACATTGTTAAATTCCGACATCCACGCGAACGAAGTCGCTGGCACAGCTAGTTATAAATAAAAACAGCAGAAGAATTTTTTTTAAAAAGAACTGTCTACGCCTTCATGCGTAGTTAGTCTAATAACTGTATTAAACTTTAAGACATTATAATTATGTTGGTGAAAATTGATAGGTTGGAAAATATTAATATTTTTATATAAAATTGATACCTATAGCTAAGTATATATTTGTTGTTTTTTATGTTTATAATCCATTTTCATCAGATTTTTTGCTGCCATAAAAAGAATGATAACCTTGTTAAATAACAGCCTTTTAATATTTTTTCCTTATTTATAAAAAAGCAGGTTTACTTCTAAACAATCTCTGACACAACGCTCACTAATCGCAATTAATTGCATGGTTTCTTTAACAATAATTGCCTATTGGTAATTATTTGAATAACCATTGTTTTACCACAATTTAACGTGACCAACTAAACTTACTTTAATAAAAATATTTGGAAAAACATTAAGGGCGACTTTCACCAAAAGATAAACATGTTTAAAATTTTATTTAATGTCAAAATTCTATTGAATTTTGACACTAAATAAAATTTTAAACATGTTTAACTTTTGGTGAAAGTCGCCCTAAGATTAACAAAATATTCCTAATTTTCGTACGAAACAACACACATTAAAAACATTGTGCGTGTTAATATAATATACACATGTTATTGTACGAAGTTTCTGACGTGAATAAATCTAATTGAGCTAATGAAGGAGGAATTTCTTAATTAGTAGTGTTTCGAACGAACCATAGGCACACGTAGTGTACCGAAACGGGTTAATTACGACCGATAACTCTTTAATTAACCTGCCTAATAACAGAGTATTTGCATTCGAGCCAATTAGGGAGTCGACGAGATCGATAGAAAATATTATTTACTCGTGAGCGCGTTGAGAAACTAGCATAATTTATGGTAACGTGTTCTAGAACCGCACTTTTTTATGCGCATCTGAAGTAACTCATACCATCTGTACCAGTTTTCCATAGACGAGTTCAACACCTATTTGAAGCATTCTAATGAAAATTCTTCAACGAAGGATGCGATAGGTGCGGGAAAGAGATGTGTTGAAAGGTTTAGGAGAGGCCTACGACTCAGTGACCTCAGTGTCAACTACTCTGAATAGATTAAAAAAAATCCATTGCTTTTAAAAAGCTACAAGATAAGCTAAAGTAAAGCAAGGGCGGATTGCTAGTTGACTTATAATTGGAAATATACATGGTTACGTAGATAATTATACAACTAACCTTATCTACCCGTACTATTTTTTTTTTTTGAAAATTCGACGATGGAAAATATTTAATACGTTACTTTTCCCGGTTCCAGGGCATTATGTAATTAGGTGCTACATAGAAGTTTAAAAGTAGTAGGCTATTTTACTAATTAGCTCCATCTTAATTACGGTATTATTAAAGAAAACAGGAAAATGTAAGCTCATTATAATTATCTTTATCAAATTTAAGTAAATACAAAACTAAAATAACACACGCATTTCAAATACTTACGTACTTACTTTGAGATGACGTTAACAACAACTATCAATAATAATTATGAGATATGATTTTCAATAATTAAGTTATTAATTGGTCGTTAACACAAAAATATATCGTAATCAGGACTTCTATAATAATAATATAATTATATCTTGTATACAAACATTCTCACATAAAATCAATTCAAGTCCATGCTTACACACGAGGAAATTTTAACATAAAGGAAACTGAAACTTATATCAACAAAAATTCAGTTTATTTCAGTATATCAACTACAATGGAAAAAAATATAAGACTCATCATAAAACTAAACTTTATCTCCGTCTGTTAGAGTTGTTTTTTCCAAGAATGAATATTTGTTGACATCTTTAGAGAATAAATCGCGAGTGTAGATGTACGTAAGTGTTGGACGTCAATAAGCGTCAGGCATCACGCGACTACTGTGGGGTTATCTGTCGCGGCCGCGATGGCCGACCAACCCTAATGAGCCACGAAGGGTTAATTATAAGACGACTTTCTAATTATTATTTATAAAACATCTTGTAACATCACTCTTGTAATCTTCGAAGGGTGAGACAGAAGTGTACTAAAATCCTAATGGCCTTGGCCAAAGGATACAGATTACAGGCCTTTGGCCATGGCCATTAGGATAAAACTACACTTTTAACTGAATACGCAATTTTACAATCTTATTTTGCTAGCCAACTTTTTGGTAACATGACGAGCCTATATCACTATCAACTGAACAAGACTCCATTATTGGTTGGAAAACCCAATAGGACCTTAGTAACCTAATAGCATTTCTTACAGTCTAAAAATACCACTTTAGCAGAATAAATCGCACCTTTAAAGTAAAACCGTTACTAAACGGAACTTTACAATTTTACAGGAGAGCCAAAATTAGAAAAAAGTCAACATTTTTTGTCAATAAAATCTGAATGCAGGGTTCTATAAGACGTATAATAAGGTATTATTATAGATCTCTGTTTACTTTATAACACGTGATTTAGAAAAGTTTTTATTTTTATTTACAGTATTATTTATTGTGATTTATATTATTATAGTAACACTTTACCATTAATAATTTTGGTCATTAACACAGAAAACTGTGTTTAAACAAATTGAAACACTTTACCTATTAAACAAAAAATAACATCTTACCCTTTTTTGTGACATTCAGCGCCGTGTTTATCCAAATAATAACAGTTTTATTTTAAACTTCCGTTTTCAGTCTTCCATGAACACGTTCTTATTGGTATAGACACAATATTGTATTTCGTGAGCCGATCATAGTTCGGTTTAGGAACGCTTTGATTTATCGCCAGATGGCGTAAAATACAATATTTTTAAAAAATGACAAGTTTATGTTAAAGTTTACGTATATTTTACATAGATGGCATTGATAACTCAATTTGAGAAAATTTTCGTTTAGTAACGGTTTTACTTTAAAGGTGCGAAATATAATATGAATTGCGATAAAATTCATAAAATAGAATATTCTATTGCACTACTCAATCAATAGAATAGATTAGAGAAATTAGATATAATTTATATTATTATTCAGATAAATTGGGCTTTTTAAACTCCCAACTGTTGCTTAGAGATCACTGGTTAAACCAGTTATGTTACTATGCCAAATATTTAATTTTTATTATATTTATAAATCAAATATATAATCATAACTTTTTCTGTTGGTTTTTTTTTAATAAAAAGTTATCTCTTTATGATATTAAGAAAAGAGAGGAAATCAGTCCTACTTTATTTTGCCCCATTTTATAAATTAAAATAAAGATTGGTTGTAGTTAGATAGTAGATAAATACTTAGAATATGTTGTTAATGGAAAAAACTGTTTGAAAATATAGCAATGAAAGTCAGCTAAGATTATGTACTTAACCGTTATCAACTATACTTAAATACGAGCTAATTATATTAAAGTAATCTAGAAATATAAATGCCTACTGTTTAATATGCATCATTATAATCATAAATAAAATGTATAATATTTATCAAAAATATAGAGAGAGATGAGGCTTATATTCTTAATCGGGGCCATTTCCATCTTGTGATTATATATTAATAATTATAATCAGTCTTTATATTAATACGATGCATATTATAATTTATAGTTTTTACCG
Organism: Agrotis segetum; assembly: GCA_036375495.1. Lineage (NCBI taxonomy): Eukaryota > Metazoa > Arthropoda > Insecta > Lepidoptera > Noctuidae > Agrotis > Agrotis segetum. The sequence goes on from JAQSVV010000381.1 coordinate 24,418, forward strand.
TAACATTCCGCTCGTTACAACAGTAGCAGTCGGCAGTGGTTCTACTACTTCATTAAAATGGAGATTAACATTTTGACAAACATCTAATAAATAACTAGTGAAAGTCGAAAACCGAAAAAAACGAGTAGCGCCATGCGCTCAAATTTAAAAACTTTTTATTAAACGTAAAGAATACAAGTGCAGTGGTGGCCCAGTGGTATCGGTCCCGACTTACAAGTTGTAGGTTGTGGGTTCGAACCCCGCCATGCGCATTACTTATTTATTATATACAATACTAATTTATCAGCACCAGTGCTCTCAAAACGGTGAAGGAAAACATCGTGAGGAAACCGGCATGTTCTAGGACAAAAAAATCGAAGACATGTGACATCCACCAATCCGCACTGGGCCCACTCCCTTTCACAGAGAGAGGGCCTGTGTCCCAGCAGTGGGAACATTATAGGCTGATGATGATGATGATTAAAATAAAAACAGATATACCGGACAGCCAGCAGCTACCCTGTTTATATTACATAATATATATTTTTGTATTAACATTTGGCTCCCTATTTCTTACTGGCATTACTAACAAAACACGTGTAATTTTAATTATACCAATATGTTTTATTTATATTACATGTTATTATGTCTTCACACAGCAAATAGGTATAATCATATAACAAAAACATTTGTATCTTAAGTTATACAATAATCTCAATAATATCTTCGTTAGACACACCCCCAGATAACACTAATTAGTTCTTGTAACCTAAGCCGGCTATTTATACATCCATCCAACAAACTCCGGATTTTCTTTTTCTATTGTAATTATAGTGAACTGGGAAATTTCCTGTGCAAATGATTTATTTTTGATGCCCGGATCCTTTGTTCTAAGGTTATATTAGTTTCTTTATTAGCTTTCGAAAAACAACTTCCATGAACAATGATACTGAACAAAAAAAAAATTTAGTCACCTGTGACGGTATTTTATTACCACACCTCAAAATAACATTACCTAACAACAACGTAACTTTTTTTAAATGTTAGAGCAACTTGCTGAAAACTACCGTTTGGCCTAGTACAGGACTATTTTTTTTTGTTTTACGGCTTGTTTTATTTCTTTTATATTTTATACAAGTATAGACACGCGAGAGCGTGGCCAGCCAAGCATAGTATTTTGTTACATTTTAAAATAAAAATTAATAATTGGTCAAATCCTATGCTTATGAAAAACTTTTTGTTGACGCATTCCTTTCTTATTTCATTCCCTAAGAGATAAGTAATAATAATTACTATAGATCCTCACTTTATCCCAACCCCCGCCTGAATGTACTAAAAGACGTAAAAAAATGCTAGTACGTAGCCGTTGTACTCTAAACTCATAATGATCGATAATTAGGAGACTGCACTCGAGTAATATAAGAAGGAACACTTAATGCAACACGGTGCAACACGGGAACACGAGACAAGAGTCGCAGCCCTAATTAAATAAGTAACAAGAGGAAGCACCGCCACCGTTGCTGAAAAACATAAGCCACACGAACAACCTAATTACTGATGACCTTCGGGCAGGGCTACCACTTTTTATTCTTTTAATAATTATAATTGGTATTAAAATTTCAAAGGCATCTGTATTTATTTATGGGTTAAATACACTTTATGTAACTATATTATATTGAACATAGGTATTTGTATTTCAAATGCATATAAATATGTATTTGGAAATACAAATACATATTTATATGTAAGTGGAAACCTATATTCCAATTAACGTATACATGTGCTTTGACAAATGATAACTTATTTGTCTGGTATAAACGTTTTAATTTACAATATGTTAATTATTTTGATATTAGAGTAGATAAAATTCACGGATTAATAACGATTTTAGGATAAAAGATTTGAGAACAGCAAACAATAGGTTATAAGTACTATACCGTCATTCTTTACATCAATTCATGAACCAAATCAGAAGGACTGTTTTACTATTTTTACAATTGTGCAGCAAAACAATCAAAGCACTTATTTCTTTACCAACGATCAAATAACATCATCAAAATTCAATAGATCTCACTGACAGGTGCGTTATTGGATACAAATTGGATTTGCAAATTAAGCCGGACGGTGAGTGAAACAGTTTAACTTTTTTTTTGACAATTACGTTATTGGTACGCGTACCGTACTTTATTGAGTGAGCTTTTCCGCGATTAATTTCCACCTCACTAATCAATTTCATTATTTAATCCACTCACAGTTACACCATTGTTGGAATGGCTGCATTTTTTTCTAAAAAAGCCTCCATTTCACTTTTAATTTAATTTAGTGCGAATCCACCCAGAACAAAGGCTAATTTATCGAATATTTTGTATTGCAAAGCAATATTAAATAGAGTGCATTTTTGGTTTGTTAAATTATTTTTCTATAGTCTCGTTCCAATAACGAATGACAAGTACAATCGTGTTAGAGACAATATTTCCTTTGATATTTTAATGGACATTGCTATGATAACTTTTGTCATTCAGAATTGCCATAATTGTACGTTATTTAATGGCATTAATTAAAAATAACAACACCGAGTTAGTCATGAAACGGGAAACATATCCACCATCATTAAATGCACACAACTGTCTGTCTCTATAACATCCTCTATGAATCAGTCTGTCAGTCAAGCCGTCATCTAAAAAAGTGGTAACCCTAACACAGCGTCAACATCCGTTTCTCTAGCTAATTTGTTTGTAGTACGGCGCGGAGGAGCCTGCAAGCCAGACCAATTAGTGCGCGCGGTGACCCTGCGTCCCGCACCGACCCGCACCGACCCGCGCGGTCCCGTACCGACCCGCTAATGACAACCCTAGCGAGGGTCACATGTCACTTCAATTATTTTTAATGAAACAAATAAAAAAATAACTTACGAGCTCTATGAACGCTCGCTCTTAAAATATGTTTTTCGGCGCCGTAACTAGTAGACTAATTAGTATTTAAAGCTGGGTTAACGCGAACGCGATTAGGTACTTAAAGCGAAATAAAAAGGAGAGGCTTATGTAAGGGTGTAGGTCACATTCTTTACACGATATTTTAATATAAAATAAAACAATCTGTTTTTTAATTGATATTTGATACAATCAGTAAGTAGCGCAGCATTGTGCGCGTGAGCATGTTAATGTTTTGGATATAAGATCCTATTGTTTTCTAATGAGAGTGCTGACAATAGTTTTAAACATTTCAGTGTAACTAATTAATACAGTAACCGAGTGACCAGCAATATAGCAGCTAATCAGCGTGCGTAGTTGACATAATTGAAATTCGATCTACAGAGAAAATATTATGACATGATTGAAATTTGGAGGATCCGCCATGATCATACCGTGAACCAATCACCGCTGATTAATTTATCCTAACACCCACGTTAATTAAAAGCCGGTTTATTAATTAGGTAAAATTAATTAATGGAAATGCACTAGCCTATTGTGCTAAAATATAATTTTGACATAGCTAATTGAACATTAAAATGATATTAATTTATTATGCGGCCACGGGTATCGGTTGACGTAATATAATGATACCGATATTTTATAAAATATCGAGTGAATCGCAGCTAAATCAGATTACACTAGGATTTACTTAGTATATAACAAAAGGAGAGTAATTATAGAACAAAAGCTTTGCTCGATTTCTGGGAATAACCGTAATGTAAGTAAGTACTTATCAAGCAAGTATTTATAATCAATAATAATTAATTAGTGCTTCGTTAATATTCTTGAACTAAACTATAACAATTAAACTTATGTAGAAAAAAAAAACTAGTTTATATATAAAATTTATAAGACAAATTAAGTACATCATTAGTTCGTAACTGACTTAGTAAATTAAACAACGTTGACAATCTTAGTGCAAATAGCGCAAATACCTTTTAAAAATAATATTGCAACTGAAAAAAAACATGATAAACAAGTGGAGCGTCGTTAATCCATTTTGTATAAACATTCGTTATGCGTAAGATAAGCAATAAAATGTTGTCCATTAATTGTGCACGGTAATTATAAGAACACAAGGAGGCAGTGTTTATAATTAAAACGAATGAGGCATTGCTACACTGGCTGGGCTAGTGATGTAGCTCTAATGAGATACTTGCTAATTAGAGAATAAACAAGCCGGATACGGGATTCTAATTGGCTTTTGGGACAACGATGTCGCGCTCAGCGCCACAGCCGCTCCGTCTTTTTATAGCAAAAAGATGTTTTCTTGTTTTTGGAGTTCCGTGTAATAAGGACGTTTTGTATATAGATTTTTTCCTTCCTTTTTGAATAATCCTGACACAACATGTCACTTATATGAGGTGTGAGTAGGTAAGTTATACTCATTCATATTGATTTGATTGCGAAAATGTAAGTTCAGTAAATTGCAGCAATTAGCTAACCCTAATTTAGTTTTTTTTTGTGTGCATATCGATTCATTTTCTTCTTTTTTTGATATTTTATTGTATATATGTCCAAATACAATTTGGTGTAAAAGGTGTTATAAAAGACTTAAAGCTTAGCTTAGCATTAATTGATCATTACTCACTTAAGTGGACTCTTCAAAATGAAATAAAACTACATAAAGTAGTCTTACTACACAATTATTGTTTTTTCCTTTTTCATATTTGCTTTATTTCTTTTAAAAGAATTGCAGACGCAAAGTATTTTTATAGCATTAAAAGCTTATGAAGAAGGTTTTCTTGCTAATTGATAATAAATGTTATTTTAGCACTAATTAGCTTCGCGATAACGATGTAGCTTAACTCGAGCTCTACCTTTTGTAGAGAAAGGACTTTATGTTTTTATAGAGTAGGTACTGCTGTATGTGCGATCGAGGCAAAATTTATTGTAAAATAATGTTGGATAAGTATTTTGCTATTACTAGGGCTGTACCTAATTTAGTTAACTTTTAAAAAGTTGTGTAGAAATTTTACTACGAATTTGGTTGAGCTAAAACTAAGCTTCGTGTTTTAAATAAAATTTACTAACCAAAAAAAAAAATAGATAATTGTGTTTTTTTTTTCTACTGTTCGTTTATTTAAAAAACTATTTAGAGCAAAGACTTTTTCATTAGCTTCTTTTTCTTCTTTGACAAAAAAAAATACTCATGGTATTTTATAAAATTATAATATAATTATATCCAACTAATTTAATTGACCAACAAAAAATGAAGGAGAAAAGTGAGAACAAATTTAAAAAAGTAAGAGGAAGTTTATTTTCAAGTTATGAAATCGTTAATAATAATCCCCGATACGATAAACACCTTGCCAAATTAATGGTACACGATTTACATTATTTTGGTACATATTCCTGTTTCTTATACTATATTTTTTTCCTTAATGTCAATTAGTAAGTCTTATCTTAATGATCAAAAATTGATTAAATTATGTTTTTGTTTGGCACATACATCATTATTTTTTAACGCAGCTCCCAATTAGTATCATGTTCAATTAAAAAAATATACCTTACTGAGTCTTTTACTCATTAAAAATAATTATTATCTGTAAGTTGCGTAATTAATTGCAAAAAATCTGAATTAATTTGGTTATAAAAAAATCACAGTTAAAAAAAGTAGTGGAGTTCCCCAGAAATAATTAGTAAGTAGTTGTAAATAAAGCCTACTAATTGCTCTTTCTTAGAAAATTTATCGTCTAGAAGCGTCGTTGAAAAAAAAGTTGTAACCCTTTGACGGAACTTGCGTCAATTGTTATCAAGTTCATAAAGACACGTTCGTCCGGAAATTGTCTGTTTATTACAAAATACGAGTCCCTCCTTATCTAGTACTCACGCCTACATGAATTAAATTTATTATTGTGTATAAACTAATTGTGTTTTATGCGGTTGTACTAGTTATCACTACATGATAACCCGACCAATGAGAGCGTCATAAAAAATAATTAACTTATCATTGTGTGGATGATATCTCTTTTATTATTTACTTACAGCAGGATATTATGTTTCCTTCCGATTATTATTTCATATTTTTCGAATATATTTTCGTTAAATCTTTTTTTTTGTTCATTTTGTGTGGCAACTAAAGTAAGTTTGTCTTTTTGTTTATTATATTGTAGAGCCATAATTTAACTTATTGGTGCAATAAATTTTTAAAATATTAAAAATTAAAACCGTGTTTGGACTCGTCAAAAAATGTTATTATATTCTAATAGTTCAATTTCAAAGTGCGTGTACTGTTACTGTACCTGCTTAATTAAAGCCTTTTAGTTTTCCAAATAAAAATCGAGTCGGTGAAATATAATATATATGTAATTAATAACTAAAACTTAAAGTATATTAAAATAAAAGATCCCTCTAACTGATAAGCGTCGTAATCCATACAATAAACTAATGAGTAATTAGTTTAAAACCATAGCCTCAGGCCTCACTTCACCGACTTAATAGTTTTTCAAAGTGTAGTCCGGTGGTCGGTGGAGATCATTAAGCGACTCTTCAAAGCTGTCGCCGCATTACACTAATTGACGCAATTAGAGGGATTGCCGAACGGAAATAAAAGTCGGCTCACCTTCATGAAACGCCGGCCCAGCCAATTAGTCTAGCAACCCCTAATTAGCCTCTTCAAAACACTCTTACGCTCGATTAGTCTTTACACAGTTAGAAAAAATCACAGCACAGAAAAATCTTGTTCATTTTTGCGTTTTCGGAAAATAATGTTTTTCACCGCACTGAAAAGTTTTGTCGCGATCGCGGACCGGTTCGTGAGGAAATTACGTGGACGTGGGTTCGCCGCGGCCGCCACGGAGCGAATGCGCGCCGGCGGGAGGAAGCCGTCACACGCTGCCTGCGAGGCGGGGTGTCATGCCCTTCCTTTCCCGTACGAAAGCTCCGCACTTGTGGAGCTTTTCGCACAAAGCCGTCGCGACACTTACGATCTTCTGCAGCTGAACCGACGCTTAACTCTGTAAGTGGGCAGATTTTGCGCGGTATCGCATTTAGGCCTAAATAAAAATGATACTGAATCAAATTACGATCGGTCCATTGCTTCACTGTGTGGAAAACATCGGTATATTATTATTTTATTTCTTTCTAGTAACATGTATTACAGGTTTGTCCATTTGATGAATGACTAATTAAAATCGTTTGCATCGCAATTAAAGTAATCTAATAAGATAATTCTCATCAGGAGTCTATTAATACGCTATATTTTCCTTATACACGGCAATGTGGCGCTTAACTTGTAGGTACTTTAAGTTAAAAATAAATATTACCGCGTATGTTTTGTTTTGTACAAATTATTCATAACAATAACAAGAATTGCAATAGGTTTACAAATAAATAAACATTATTAAACGAAATTTAAGTTCGTTGTGGAATGTGATGCAGTGTGTGAATTTCCTTATGGTTGAACAAGCAGTGCTGGTGAAACCAACTGGCAATTATAATCACACCGCGAAAGAAGGCCATTCATCATTGATAAAACTCTTCGCGTCGCGACGTTTCATTCATTGCTTTGTGACCACACGGTCGGCCCTACCCTTCACCTTATGAGGACAAACCCATGACGAAAAAAAAAATTATCAATCCTTAGTTCCTACTTAGTAATATTCAGAAGCAAGAATTACTAGATCGGATTTTAGAAATACGTATGTACCAGGAATAACTTCCATACATACTGAAATCACTGAAAAAAACACAGGTATTCCGATAATAGTAACTACAATGTTGCTTGGAATTATAACAACGACTCATTTTATGTTTTATTTTTTATGATTTATTAGTTTATTACATTTGTGGTTTATTTTAGTTAGGTGAGTAGAAACATTGGTATCTGGAGCAAGGTTTAATTTAATTCCTATATTTGATAACTTTTAACATTTTATTCGCTGCAGTAGTATTTATAAACAACGGAATGGATGTGGTTTTCCTTTCCGCGGTTTCTGTAACAGATAAGTATATCATTTGGAATGTATTACAATACCTACCTTTATTTTCGAACATATTATGAAAATTCGCTACCTACACCCCTGGTATGGAAAATAAATAATGATCACTGATTTACCTAAGTCTAAGAGGTAATTCGTGTACACTGTGCTGCTAGCCAATTTACACTAGGGGTTACTAAAAAGGCACCTAAGTAGAAACATAAGGGCGCTCTCTCACCGCGAGCATTCACCTGTAATGTAACGTTACAGATTCGAACATTCGAAGAAAACAAAGCATCAAATTGCGCACTTTTAAGTTACATTACAAGTACTAATTGCGACAAAATTTAAATATCCATTATGTACTTTATTGCTTCAAAAATAGATTTGTAGGTATATTCTATTTTACTCATTTCATCGCTTATCATATAATTGTGATTCTAATAAAATATATGACTCTTTTAGAGCTTCATCAAAACGATCCCACAGTCTTAGCAATAAATAACAAAATTATAATTCGATAACGTGCAAGTTCATCTTATATGATACAGATATTGAAAGTTTTAATTTGCTATTATACACGCTGAGCACGACCTTATGCAGTAATATTACAAAAACGTTATAAATGCATTATTCTCCACTTAGACCGGTACCTTGTTATCATTTTATGGTGGCACTTCTGCATTGAATCAATTAAGCCTACGTGGAAGGGGTGCAATAAAGAATGATTTATCACTAAAGCCCATAATAGTTTTTAATTATATTTCAAGAGGGTACTTACACAAGTGCGTGGAAAAATGTTAATGTAATATCATAAACATGTCTTCATACATCTAAGTCTGAAACCTGTACTTCTAACGGGCAACTGACATATGATTTTTATATTTTTTAAGTCTTGTGATGATCATGGACATGCAAAATAAAAAACAGAATATCTTAAACGGGATTTGTTTGATACAAGTGTTGAAAAAGAATCATAATACAAGTTAACACTTAGGTGAATACGTTTAAATTGCGTACAAACAAATGGGAACGAACGCAAGGCGTTCTGTGTCAATTTGCGATCCATTCAGAACACGTCCCGCAAAAATCAAGGGTTTGAATCCGAGCGACGGCAATCATATCGATATGCCGCCGCCGGAGAATAAAGCAGACACAATTTTACTTAAATATATTGAAAAATCAGTTTTAATCGTTTTTTGATGTATGTAAAACTTCCAAATTGTCATACTGAGTTGTTTGTATAAATGTATGGTAAAAATCTACGGAAAATCACAATATTTAATTTTAATTATTACGCATACAAACTCGACTTTGAATTTATTTCATTAAAGAAACATTAGCTCTATAGGTAAGTAATTAGTTGAAAATGAAAGTATTTAGAAGGACCCGTATTTAAAACCTAAGTAATTACATGATATCAAAGTATTATTAGTTTAAATAACTAAGTTGACCTCCTTTATGTATTTTAATAGCTATGTAATACGCAAATAGCCTATAATTAGTTTCGTTTTTAATTTCTACGCTCATTAAAATATATTATTATTCATAAATAAATTATAATTGGTTACCATTGCCACAGTCACGTTTTAGTAACGCTAACTGCCAACGAAACGCATTTATCATTAGAAGCTAACAACAAGCAACATGCGTACGTCAATTATATCTGTGCACGTCAGACTAACAAGTCGTAGAATATGAAACTTGTCTGATACAACGCTCATCGATAAATCTTACGAACATCACTACGAGCCCGAACAGGGTTGGGGAAACGTATTGACGCATTCATTTTCTATACACATTTAATTTATTGCCGGGTAACTCGAGACATGTACGCTCACAAATCAAGCGAGCTTTTACGCGTTTTCAGCGGCGTTTTGTGCGCCACTCACTCAGAAGCGCCCGTATAGACGAAGGGTTAATATCAAAGGACCTTTATGACTCGACAAAAAGTTAAATCTTGTATTGACTGTTCAAATCTTATAATGCCCTTTCATAGAACCCCAAATTCAGTTCGGAAATGTCTTAGACGCCCCTGTACACTGTACAGTGCACAGTCAACCTGGTTTTGATGAATAGCACATAATTTCTTATTCTATTTAGTAGCAGGACAAACAGAACCTGTTTGGATCTTATTGTACGCTTTATTCCATTGAAACACTTATCGCTTTGTTTAGGTCGAATACTTGTATTCAGTTAATACAGAAATTGAATTAATCATTCCCCATTGTACCACCAGTTATTGCTTTTTAATGCAAATTTTGGCCTTAATTTTGGACACCGTACTTGTGAGCTTTTTCTTATACCAATATCACGTTCAAACGCTTAAGAAGTACTTCAACAGAAGATATATTATTCAAAGCATGATATACCTAAATTATCCATTTCAATAATTACCTCCGAGTTTTTTTAAACCGAATGAACCAAGATCAACAATAAAAAATTAACACGAAATACCTCGTATTTATGAAAGTCTATCCCTTACTTATATCGTTAGTTAATCGTAAAACTACGTCCATTTACTAACATCAAACGTATCCATTTAAGTACAGAAACACAAGTCCCAACTCCACACCTGAAAAATACCCGAACAATGTTTCTTTCCAAATAGAATTATAACCAAGCTTATCCGACTTACAAAAAACGTCGGCGTTTCGAGCTTTCATTGAATTCGACTTAAACCAATTAATCACTCTTATCAGGTTGTTTCCTCCGAGTTTTTCGACAAAGGGATCGTAGGCTGACCATTCATCGGTTGTTGTGGGGTAAATGGGACTGTAGTCGGCCGTCGCGGGGTAAACGCCACTATTATTGGCCGAACCGGGGCCATTGTTGCAAACTATTGTGGTGGAAACTGATGACGCCTTCGACAGAGGTGGCTAAGTCGACGATTAGTCTTCGATAACGTTTAAGAAGCACAGATTGATGGTAATGTACTGTGATGCAGTGTTGAATGTAATTAATATCTTGCTGTGCAATGAAAATCAAAATGCGATACCTACCTAAGTTAGAATTTACATAAATATGAAATCTATAGTTAGAATATTTGTTAAATTAGATGTAGGTACAAAACTAAAGATATAGTCATAATTCTCAATGAAATGGCAACCCCTGATCATTCGCAAAAATTACATACTCATTTTTAACACGCGTATCATGGCACCGTAGGAAACGAGTTTTATGTACCGAAGAAAAGTCAAGATGACAGAACCTAGAAAGATCAATTATTAAACAATCGAATTGTATAGAAATAACGATGAAATAACTCTGTCTATCCATAGTAGAATAGAGATAGAATTGGTCAGGATCGCGTGCTGGCCTTCTAATATATCGAATAAATTCTTAAGAATATCGAACAGTAGAAGTAAAAGCCATTAAGTATTTTCGTAATCCAACACCATCATCTTAAGCCTACTCCATCCATCCAAACCTATCTACGTATCTTTCTATAGAAACGTAAGCTTCGAAACTCAAAGCTAGCTTAACAGTTGAAAAGACTTCGGGCTCACATCCCATCGCTTCGCAGGCCTTTGCTAAGAAAACAACCAAACTGGAATTTGCATAAATTAAACGAAAGCACCTTCGTTCAGTTTACAAAGTGTGCTAATAACGACTTAAGGCTCTCACGCGAACTGATTCCGGATCACGTGACGAGTTCACGAATTAACTGCCTCTGACTGACTGGTCGAATTAAACCTACCCTTTTTTATGAGTTAGGAAGTTGTTTATTTTTTTTATAAGATTTTTTTTGATGAGCTTTTAGTTTTAGGGTGTTATAGTGTCTTATGATTAGGGTTGCCATCCGTCCGGTTTTACCCAGAATGGTCCTAGTTAAGAGGGCGTCCGGGGAGCGTCCGTCCACCCGGCGCGCACATTGATTCGCGTCCGGGTTCTGGACTCAAAAATCCGTGGTTTTCAAACGTCTTGTCCTGGTTTTCAAATTTTAAAGATGGCAACCCTACTTGTGATGGTGGAAATCTGAAGTATATAACTAACTGCTTTCTATACAATTTTTCAGTTGGATTCCTTTGGTCGTTTCCAAAATATGTAGCTCATAGTTTGACACTAAAAATGCAATCTGTGGCTCAAAGTAGTTAAAAAAAGTTCTCAAAACTTGAACTGGAGAAGGATATAATATTATCTAATATTCCATCCACTTGTCGCCAGTTAAAATCCCATATGATAGGGAACGAGTCTACTGAAATATTTTTTAACACACACGTCATGTAATAATATTGATTTAGTATTCAATTCTTGCACTTTTTTTCCACAAAAAAAAAGCTTTCCGAATGAAAAATATAGTAAATAAATATTTAATCAATCTGTCGCCAAATTACAATCACCTTTAGTTGTTAAGTAGCATTTTATCTTTTATAGATAAATAGGCTTACGGTTAATTATAAAACGTTTAAGAGCCCTTCTTCATACATTTATGTATCCACAACAAAGTGAATCGTTAAGTAAATCAGCACAAGCTGCGTCAACTTCGCATCACTTATTTGAATAATGTTCACTTTGTTGTTCAAACAACAGCCTTCCTTATACAACTTAAAGATTTCAATTAAGACGCCCCCTTCCATAAGCGATTTAACATTATCTCTCCAATTTAATTAAAATAAAGTTAAACAAAAACAACAATAAAATAGCAATACCAAACCTTATTGCGCAAACTAATTTAAATCTAGAGAAACCACAGAAATGCCATGATCTCGATAGATTCCTAATTAAATATAAATAAATAAATAAAAAAGCATAGACAATTAAAAAATAAGGTCACTATGGACAAAGATAACCTTACAATGATAGAACGGTGCATTTAAGTGTAAAATAAATGTTAATTTTAGTTTAGTGGTGCGATAAAAAGTTGGACAAAAACTAATGTGCAAGCGCAACAGCCGTGAAGTGTTATGATTGTCAGCAGCGCCCACTATTATGACAATCAGAAAAAAGGTTGTTCAATCAACAAGACGAAGACAATATTTTTTGTGTAGACCCGTTAATTATAGTGCTAAAAGGATTTATTAAGTCATATTTTTTTTTTTTGTATTTTTTATTTATTTAAGTGCCGATGTGGCAAAAAGATCCGTGAAATATGACAGATTACAAAATCATACTATCGCCATCCATGTTCAATTTTGATCGAGAATACTAATGACAACGTATCGATACTTTTTTTTTCTTTATACTAATAAGAAATAATTATTTTAAAGTAATTCTTTCTTGCTTTAAAATTATTAATTCTTATAAATTTCAATTGTTTTTTCCTTTATAAATAACAACCAACTTATGTGAAATGTTTTCTATATGTAAATAAAGAATATTATTACATATTATAAGAATTAGCAGCGCCAAACTATGACGGCACAATTTTAACTTGATTCATGAAGCCATGACACACATACAATAACTTCTTCCATCCATAAAAAACTTAAATCATCCCTAAATTCGTGCGAATCGAATCACCACCATCGTGACATGAAAAAAATTATGTACGGGGATTTAAATAATGAGATCAGTCTCATACCCCATGGTTGAGTCACGGATGCCATGGGAAATGTAAACAGTGTGGTGGGGTTTTATTTTAATCCACAAATTAGTTGATAAACGGTCCGCAGCCATAAAACTAGACCACGATTACGAAGATTAATGATAATCTTAGGATTTTCGTCATTGTTCGTCTATCTGTGGTAACGTGGTGATTTGTTGGTAGTTATGAACGATTCTTTTGTGTGAGAGAAGGTTTATGTCACTGTTATTTCCGCTAATATTTTTAACCATGAAAAATTAAAATTATTTGGGAATTACCTAATTTACAGAATATTTGGCCCTGGGTCAAAAGCATTTTTGCGAGAATGTAAAGTATACCCTTACCCAAACATAATTATCTATAAATAATATTACATTAACATCCAACTTACGTTCCTAATTAATTACAAGCCAGTTACATTAACATTCAACTCGCGAATCCCCTTCGCAGTAACCCGTTAACCTCATTAACAAAGTAGCCAACGCTAACTAAGCTTTGATCTCATTTTGATTCAGGTTTCATAATAAATAGCATAAATTACAATACAAACAAAACGGTACCATGTGTATTACAAAACAAATTCTACATTCCATCGACCGTGGTCCGTAGCTACTACGGGTATCCGTAAGTAAACATAAAAACAAGAAAGACATGAAAAAAGAACAAATGAAGTCGGGCAACCCTCGACTCGGCGCGTCACTGGTACCCAATCGTCCATTCAGCACGCGGCGGGGCCATAAAATTAAATAAATCCGTTATTTTTCAGAGTGAGAAATGTTCGGGCGGCGGGAGGCGCGCCGGTCAATCGGCCGGCCCGATAACGGCCCACATTTGTAAAGATTTTGCCGGCCCACGCCAACCGACGTTATTCGCCGGAGTAGTGGCCATACGTTTAGGCAGACTTGGGAACGGTCAAGAGAAGACATTTTTATTCCAAGCTGAATATCTGCTGACTCTAAATAATCATCGCATGCTACCTATTTTGTGAACATAAACTGCGAGAAACAGGATAATCAATAGGAAAATATAGGTAGCATTTTATAAAATTATACAGCGAAAGGTTATGGAAGGTCAAGTCAACTTTTGACTGATGACTAAGGGCCAATAAAACAATTTTAATAATACAGTCAATGAAATAATTTTAACATAATATCAACATTCGACAGCAGTTAAAATGTGCTTTAATTTCTTCATGCAAATTCCCTTTTTTTGGGTGCCAAAATCAAAAATCATCAAATGAGTCCTACTTACCCTGGGTAACGCGGAAACACTACCCTGATCTTTCAGTTGCAGGTTCACGGTTACCTTTACAGACGGTAGCACAACCATGATAGGTCAAGCCACCCAAGTTCCCTTGACGCTACTTTTCATTGTGCCAACAAGGAACGTTGTATCCAAAAATTCCAAACGCTCCAGTCTATTCCTTACCAAGTCTATGCACATCATAAGGCGCACTGAGCTAGTGAAGCTAAGCCGCGAATAAATGAAAATTGATTTTAAGATTGCGTGGCAGCCTCGTTGACAAATACACTGGCTTGGGCCCACGTATTAGCCTTAACTCCCCGTCGTATGACCACACATTCGGAAAATGTACTGCGAAGATTAACTTGTGTTTTATTGAAAAACAATTTCGCGAAATGGTTTTGCCGTGTCGGTGTAAACAGTTACATTTTATATCAATGGACCCCGTACTTTACCGTAATGAAATTGTATAGCTGTTTAATTTTAAGGAAAATGTTAATTTAGCTGGATTAAAATAGGACTGATAATATAATAATTAAGAACTTTTTTCAGACGTCTGTAATTATTAGTACCTAAATTTCCTGTACATAAATAGCTCAATTCAGACAGAAAAGATAATTAGTTATTAAAAAAGTAATTGCCAACTATCCAAACGCACTCACAAGAACTCACTTTTTTTAGCGTGGTGATGAATTCGTCAAATGAATCAACCCAGGGCAGGGCAGGATCATCAAATGAGTCCTCCCACCCAGGGCAGGCCAAGAGGGACTGTCAGACTTGTACTGACTAAAATCCACGGTGTCCTTCAATAGCCCTTTACGTTCCAAGGTCAAAGTATTCGTCAGTCTCTTGACCGCGGCAGGCTTTGGCTCTCTAAGGACCTGCCGGAACCTGCCCCGTCTTTTTGTGCTGTCACTGTTTGAGGTCAGATGAGCGTCATCGTGAGGGTCGCGGCCAGCCAATGGATGCAAGTGGCGAATTGTCGTTCGGCGTGGCGGTCTAAGGGGGAGGCCTATGTTCAGCAGTGGACGTCTTCCGGCTGATGATGATGATGATGACTGTTTGAAGCGCGCGTGGAACACAACGTGCCGTAGACCCGGGCATGATCCATGTTCGGAGAGCGAGTCGCCCATTACTCGATGTCCGAATGCCCGCCGGTATAATCAGACTTTTTTTTTTTTTTTTACAGATGGTAAAATCATCAAATGAGTCCTCCAACCCCGGGCATGATAGGGACTGTCAGACTTGTACAACTAAAATCCACACTTTTCAGTAGCCTGTTATGTTCCGGGGTCACGGTAAGGAAATAATCCCGCGACCCCGGCAGGCTTTGGCCCTCTGAGAGGGGGCGCCCGTCATTATGCTGACGCTCCTTTGAGGCGCGCGTCAATCGACCCACATGGTCCATGGTCGGGCTGCGAGTTGCCCTTTACTCGCTGCCCGCATGCCCGCGCCTACGGTGGCCGGAATCGTCTGCTACGCTGTAACGAAAACGCCGCGGGCGCCTACCACTGCGGTTGGGGCGGAGGGAGACGCTGTCCTCTCTTCTCGCGGCCCGCCTCCTCGTTCACGAGCAAATGCTTCGCTGACCGCTTCCCACTCCTTGCCCCGCAGCATAGCCTTAACAATCCGGGCGCGAGAGGTCTCCGCCTATCGCCGCACGTGAGGACAAATCGGTACCGCCCAAGCTGGGCAGTTGCACCGTATGCTCTTGTGTCCTCCGGTCGATCTTCGCATTGGAAAAACCCGGGCGTTTCCTCCTTTATAAGACACAGGAACCTCCCGAAAATCCGTGTCCGGTGAGGACCTGCGTCAAATATTCAGGAGTGACGTCTTCCAGCCACCCTCAATGAGATCTTACAGCCGCGATTGCGGCGTGCCCGGACCTCGGTTGCGACAGTCGTTTATTATACTAAGAGATCGCGCCGGAGCTCTTCCCGCCGCGCCTCGACTTCTCGAGGCAGCGGGGTTACAATTAGGCGCTGCGCCTAACTCATAGACGCGCTGGAGGGCAGTCGCCTCCAGATCCCAGGGCAGCAATCCGGCAAGGAGGTTGGCCGATTTTCGTGCGGATCCCCGGACATCCGGATAGCCATGACCCTATGGCATGCGTACCAACTTCAGTTTCGCGTCCGGATGCTCAGGGCCCACACAGGGCCCCGTAGAGGGCCATGGACCGCACATACCGGCGTACAACCTCCGGCAGGAGGAGTTTGGCCCGCCTATAATTGGGCAGTTATTAAGGGCGCCTGCTGCCCGGTTCAGCCTTGAGGCCAAACTCAGGAAATGCTCCCTGAAGTTCCATCGGCTGTCGAGGACGAGTCCCAGGTACAATCGTCCTCCCGAAAGCCGATGCGTACCCCTCCCATAATTAAATGTGGGATTTTACCGCGGTGCATTCAGACGGCCAAAAGCAATCAACCTCTGACTTGCAAAGCGCGACTTCGAGTCCCAACTGCCGGAAATATCTACGACTGTTTCGTCGCCACGTCGGCCGCCGCCTGGGCGACATTCTCCCTGTGCCAGGACGAGCGTGTCGTCAGCGTAACATATTATGACGCCATCAGGGAGCTCGTCAGCAGCACCCAGTTGTATCCGATGTTCCACAGGGGCGGTCCCAAAACCGATCCACTGAACACCGTCACGACATCTCTCAATGTTCCACTCTCCCCGGGACTCGGGGTAATGACGGCTCTGTCCGTCAGGTAATCCTGACTATACGACGGAGGTAGGTCGGCACCCGGTGATACCTGTCACTCCTTGATGCAACTCCAGGGCAGGGTGTTGCTTGAGATGTCACAAAGACGTGCCAATACGACCCTGCCCCGGGCTACTGCATCCCATGTTCGTGAGGGCTCTAACGCGCATGATGGCGTCCACCGTCGAGCGCCCCCTGCGGAAGCCAAACTGGCTTTCCGACAGGGGTATAATCAGACTTGAGGTAAAAGTTAGTACGGGTCGCGAGACTGTCTCTAAAGTGCAATTCGACTTTAGAACGCAAAGACCAACTGAAAGAACGGTTGAGCTTTCAACCAGTCAAGTTTAACAGTCCTTTTCGAGCAACAATCTTATTTAAACATCATAGAAGGCAAACATAATTAATTCAGTATCAAAAATAAAAATCAAGAGAAATGAAAACTAACATACAAAGCAAACGCTTCCTTTTTCTGAGCACAACAATGAGAAGAATAATTAAATTAAGGATCTACAAAGACATATCTGTCCTGTTAAATGAAATACGGGAACTAGATTTATACGGAAGCAAATTATACTTTGTTTTTGACTTTTCAAGTTTTTGTGACGTTAACTGGAACTGTGGAGGTTTGAGCGACTATTTCTAGAGCACCAGTCTTAACAGCAACTCTTTGTTCTCGATTGAGCACCTATCAAAATTTTTTGATAATTAAATTGAGCATTGATCCAAAGTTTTTATATCGAGAAGGTTATGATGGGACTGACATGCGCTGTGCGTTATAAAAGTCCCTTAAAAATAAACCTTTATTTGAGGGAAAATAGTTCCTCTTTCATACACTACTGGCACTTTTATAATTTTCCATACAATTAACGCAGTAAATACTGCAAGTAGGTACGCTGTAATTATAAATCATCAAATAAATCTCATGTAATAAGGGCCTTTTCCCACTGAGGTTGTTGAGCCGTCCGTATTTTTTACTACCAACCGTAGATTAACTGAAAAAGAAACGGGCTGTAGAATCAAATGAAAGTATCGATAATAGGGGGTGACAATTATCCCCCTTGGAGGCTATCGTGAGTAGCCATATATGTTACGTCACTCATCTGCGTCGCTATCACGCCGGCTGTGATCGAAATTTAAATACAGTATACTCTGCTTTTTACGGTGCGGTTTTTTTTTTTTTCGTGTCTAATGGCTTGACTGGGAACGTTTGGAAAACAATTCTTGTTTTTGAATTTTTATGGGTTTACTTAGGCTTTATCTTAGTCGCGGTCAACCGATAGATGTAAGCTTCGAATTGGCGTTCGGTGTGGCGGTCTAAGGGTGAGGCAGTGGGCGTCTTCCGGCTGATGATGATGATGATCTTAAGCCCAGTTTCCATCAAGAGCGTGAGCTGCTGATTTTACCTCGCAAGCGAAAACTCGTTGCATGTTTTTCCACCAACAAAGCGCCGAGCGAAATTACTTGGCGGGCAAAAAGAGTGAACAACTGAACTCTTTTTTGGTGGAAACGCACAACGATTTCATTAAAAAAAAACAGTCCGCTCCGAATTTTTCCCGCACACTGACGCGGTGGAAACCGGGCTTTAGGTCAGATTTACGTACGCGGGACATAATACAGCTTAAAAAATTAATGCTGAATGTACCGAGAAGATATACTATATATAATAAACCTTCAGTAGGTATATTGCTGTGGATATATCCATCATTTTAGTTCACACTGGCTATCAATCCCATTTGCGTTTTATAAAAGGCACCGCAGACGTTTGGTGACTATTAAATTATAAGAATTTAATGCACACGTCTACCTCTATTGTGCGAACACGTTCATTCAAAAGTAAAACTCAATTCTTTAGTAAAAATTATGCGGCGTGAACGCATTACTTCACGAAACTAATTGTGAAAGTAATAAAGCGTATCTTGAAAAAAAATTAAATTCGTGGGAATAGTACGTTGTGTAATGAGTTGTGCAAAAAATGGACTGTTTAATATTGTAAAGAGGGACGTGATTAAGTTTGGGGCTTAATATCCGCCGGGGATGCGCAAGACATAATGCACATCTAGTGCAGGGTTGTCGCGCGAGGCGATTACATTTTTTTTCTTTATAAAGTAGAGTAAATTATGGAATCAGGCGTTACTTTGCGGAAATCCATGACATTAAATGTTATCATATGCACACAAATGCATGAGGCATGTGTGCATATGCATGAGGGCTGGAGGGTGGGTCCTTTGCTGCATGTGCATATGCATGACTGCATAGGGTGGGATTGCATCCTGCAACAAGCCTGGATTTTTGTCGCGGAATTAAAACTAAATATTTTTCTTAACATTTAAAGTAGACTAAAGTTTTAATTTATTAGACAACTCATTAAATTCGTCAGAAAGCAATTTATTCATATAATAACTAAAGATAGGAATACATACCTACTTATCTTTTAGTCAAAGAATTTTAAAGAATTGTTAAAACATTCGTGGGATAGGGACATAATTATTTACGTAATTTATTTAGTAAGTATGGAGGATTCGCAAATTAATTACGGTTTTTAATTTCGGAAAATAAAAAAATTAAGGTCTTTTTAATAAAGTTCTTGTCTACATAAAATATACTAAACATCCAAATACTCATTAATTAATTGGGATTGAATTAACCTTGACTTAAACTCAAAAGCTGCCAAAGTATGATCCTAACTTTCTAAATTTACTTATATAAACTTCTATTCCACAATAAAATATTTTAGAATTAATTTTAACGAAATATAAATAAAGATTCCAACATTTGATAACCCTATTAATTTGCCATATCAACTGGCCAGTAGCGAATAGAATACGACCGCCGTAACAGTAGGGACGCACGCCAGCTATCGAAACACTTTATCATTTTACTGTTTCCAAACCAGACAGCCATTGCATTTTAGACTTTATTTCAACCTCATAGGAATGTTCACAACAATTTATTTTAAACAAACGAGGGAATATTCATTCTTGCGGCATAGTTAGCAAGGGAGAGACGTGTGTATGACGTTATAAAATAAAATTGAAGCCGCAAGGGCACTCGACACGGATCTAATTAAATGATAAGAGCGATCTAAGATTAATGTCCTCTACTAAAGAGATCATGACTAAAATCCTTAAACGTTTTCGTGAATGGAATCTAGGCCGAAGAATTTTAATTATACTAATTTTTGTGATTAAAAAACAATAGGCGGTCAAATCTGTACGGTAGGTTAGCTCAGCTACTGGCTGAGCGATTGGATTGCTGCGATGCGTGTCGCGGGTTCGATTCCCGCACGGAGCAAATATTTATATGATTTACAAGCAGTTGTTCCGGGTATATGAGTTTATATATTTGTAAACGCACCCACGACACAAGAGCAACTCTTAAAGCGGGGCAAAGTTTGTTAAAAAAAAAAATAGGCCAGTCACTCCGTATGACTTCAGACCGGACTTTGAAGATAGTGACTGAAATAATATATTATGCTTACCTTATTGCTAAGGTTCTTCAGAAAAATCAGGCACGTCTTTATCAGAATGAGCGTGCTAGTATGACCGGAGCCTGTAGGCAAACGGCAAGCGACAATCGTTAACGTTCTGCAGTCGCTAATACATTTTCAACTTTATACCCCATCGCATAAAGTTGAACATCTTGTAAAGACTAACGAAACAAATGAAAACGATCTGTAATCTTTGATAGATTTTCAACTATATGCAATGGAGTTTAAAGTTGAAAATGTATTAGCGACTGCTGAAAGTTAGCGATTGTCGCTTGCCGTTTTGCTACAGGCTCTGATGTATTGGACGTTGAGACGACGAAAGGCGTATCATCATCATATCAGCCGTAAGACGTCCACTGCTGAACATAGGCCTCCCCTTTAGACTTCCAGTAGGACCGGTTGTAAGCGGCCTGCATCCAGCGTGATCCTATGGCCTTCATAAGATCGTTTGCAAACCTAGTGCTGCGCTAAGGCTGCGCTTGCCGGTGCGTGGTCTCCATTCGAGAACCTTACGGCCCCATCGGCCATCAGTTCCGCGTGCTATATGGCCTGCCCACTGCCATTTCAACTGTTAATTCGTTGGGCTATGTCGGTAAATATGGTTCGTCTACGAATCTCCTCATTTCTAAGTCGATCGCTCTGAGAGACTCCGAGCGTGACGGCGAAAGGAATATGAAACTTATGAACGGATCGAAGTAGGTGACATTCTGTCGTTTGTCTGGGTTCCCGAGGACTCCCCCCCCCCCCAGGGCACCAAGTATTTTTTATAAAGTCTCGAATCATCGATCAAGACAAAAGTATCATTCTATGATTCTACTGAACAAGTAAAAGAAAATAATGTATGCACGACTGCACGTAAAGCTAGTCTTCAGTCAATCCGTACGTTTGATAAACTAGGTATGTTTTTAACACATAAAACTAGGTAAATGAAATTTTTAACTAATATAATTTTGTACGGCTTTAATTCCCTGCGTCCGAATTCATAAAGGCAAATATTTGATTGTTTTCAGGGAATTTTTACCAATCAAAGCATTGTTTGGGCGCAACAAAGCCTCACTTGTGAATCAACTAGATCAGTCAAAGCTTTATTTGTGAAGACCCCGGCGGCTTTTACACGATATGAAAGTTATTGGTTTATACCTACATACGACGAAAAGAAGCGATATCAACGAATTTTTTAGGGTTCCGTAGTCAACAAGGAACCCTTATAGTTTCGGTATGTCCGTCCGTCCGTCTGTCCGCAGTTTAGCTCAGAGACGCACAGTACTAGAGAGCTGTAATTTGGTGTAAATATACGGATTTGTTGTGCCGAAAAAGTGGTAAAATAAAATCTCGCCAAATGCCTGCTTTTTTTTTAGGGTATGGTCTGAACTTACACGTAAAGTGAGGATTTTTTTTTTCTCGCGTACCGCTTAGTGTGGGGTATCATTAAATAGGCCGCAATCCAAATAATGATAGTTTCCATTTACAGTTTTTTGATAAAAACATTCGTTTGTGAAATATTAAGCTTTAAAGTGCTAAATTTTGCTCGATTCGAGTGTCCCCCCCCCCCCCTCTACCAGCTAAACGGTTATGTTTGGGGGTGTGAAAAAATTCACAATAGTAGTATATATAACGAAGTTTAAAAGAAAATTATCATGGCTAAGTAGGCTTTAAAACTTTACGAGTAATAGTCGACCAACTTATAAAATGTACTTGAATAATATGTTTTCTAAAACAAAAAGTATCGGAGAACATGCTCTTCAACTGCAAATGTAAGTTTGTCAACTTTATTTTTACAGCTTTAATAGGTATGTTTTTACGGTATCTTTTTTTGGGGATAGGAGGTTTTTATCGTCAACTATTTTTAACTAACTTCAAAAAAAGGAGGAGGTTTTAAATTCGTCGTAATCTTTTTTCTTATGTACGAGTATTTTCCCTGATTTCTCAAAGACTCCTGGACCGATTTTGAAAATTCTTCTTTTTAAAATTAAATTCAGTGAATCAGTTTAGTTAGTTCGCATAAGTATTTTGATGGGCAACTACGGAACCCTACACTGTGCGTGGCCCGACACACACTTGGCCGCTTTTTTTTTGTTTAATAAATTCAGGTTACCAATTCCTGTCCTTTGATTGTATGTGTCATTCTCAAATATTGTCTACGAACATGCCTTAATAAAATTAATCGCTTTTGAAATAGCGTTCGAGCCTCTTTACAAACCTAATTTTAATGGCTCGGTAGGTTATTTGCCTGTTTGGTAAACCTTAATGGGTTTTTTCTGCAAATCTTAAACGATGGTCGCGAGACTTATCTCATTACCGTGACCCCGGATTCCGGAACATAAAGGACTGTTGAAGGACACGGTGGATTTTAGTCAGTACGAGTCTGACAGTCCCTCCCGCCAAGCCCGGGGTGGGAGAACTGATTTGATGATTTTACCACGCTAAATAAAAAAAACCTTAAACTATCGATCGAACTGTGACGTAAACTTCGCATATTACTTATTATAAGTATTATTGGAAGCTTTTCCACTAAATATGCTTATAACCTTTATAACAATAACACAATACAGTGTTTTGTTTAAAAATATTTCTCACGGCACTCAATAGCCAGTTATAATAATCTTTATTTATTTTGCGGCAACAACGAACGCAAAGCCAAACTTAATGGTCTGTAATCCCGAACACATTAACACCAGAATAAAGATTGGGGGTCCAAACGACCGCGTCACGTCATATTAGTTAGTCGGAACCATTCAATAAATACTCCTTCATTAATAAACCGCATTCAAAATGATTTGATTATATTTTTTGAACTCGCAGTTTGTTTAACTTTAAATCCTGTTCAACTTAATAAACTATCAAAACAATAAAAATATATCATGTATATAAAACAAAAGGACAAAACAACAAATAAAGGAATATGATGATTTACCTGATGGCATGGACTACCCATGTCATGTGCATGAGTACTCCATTAAGTAAATGAATCAACAAATAGAACTCACATGAAATGACAGATCAGTAATCAACGCACCTAAACAAACTGCACTAAATAGATTTACTTAATCATCACTTCAATACATCGATAGACCATTACATACGTCTATTAAGCATTGTTTGTGCAGCACTTGGGTTCAAAAGCCATATCCATGAGACGCATAATGTCGGATTTGTGGCGGTTAGCGGGTGTTTTCGAAACGATTGGTGAATGCCCGTGAACGGTGGCCATAGTACCGCAGATGGCAGATAGCGCGGCGCGTGCCAAATGATCGCGTTCCGACATTCGCGACCACACTCGTGCGCATAGACATAGTAACTCGTAGAACTGGGTATTCGTAGCACGCTGTTCTCGTAGAACTGGGAATTCGTAGCACGCTGTTCTCGTAGATCTGGTAATTCGTAGCTCGCTGTTCTCGTAGAACTGGGAATTCGTAGCACGCTGTTATCTTGCGATTTCGTAGCAATGAGTTTGTAAGAGAAAGACTTGTAACATTGTTTGTATTTTTCGTAGCACATGCTACGAACATCTGCCCGTAGCGGGACTATTTCATCAAGTAACCTGCTTGAAAATTATAAAACTATTGAAGGACACCGTGGATTTTAGTCAGTACGAGTCTGAAAGTTCCTCCCGTCTGTCTTGGATGGGAGAACTCGTTTGATGATTTAAACAAGAAAAAAGAAATCACGAACTTGCGAGCGACGTATGTCGGAGAAAACCGGAAAATAACTAGCGTATTCACAATCAGAAAGCTGCAGCTACCTGTATAGTGATTCCTTATACAATGTGTCCGGGCACGAGTTAGCGATATTTGAAGAGGATATTCTAGGCTCATTTTCATCGACAAAAATGCTTTAAAAAAAATTCTTACTCCAAAACTTCGCGAATGGCAGCCATTTCAAATTTTTGATAGTCGAACTGGGGTGTGTACAATAAAATGCAAATATCTTTGAATCCAAGAGACCTAGATTCATGCAAATGACTTTACTGTAAAGTTAAATGTTGAGCCTTATCGAAAACTATACGAAAGTTTTCTAAATAATATGTAAAAATAAAAAAAAAACCTGGGCAAACATGAAATTGTACACAAAAATTACTAAATAATTTTACATTTTTAACTCTAGGATGAACCCCTGGATTTTGTTAGGGTTTGCATTAATTTAAAAGGTTTGAGTCAGGCTATAAAATGATTCAAAACGATCATATATATATAATATATATATATATTATCACTCCAAAAAATCTTAGGAGTTATTCAATTGAACATCACCCTTCCGTCTCGCCCCGCAGCAATAAATCCAAGGAACTGTACTATTTCAATCACGATCATTTACGCGGTGGTCTTGCCAGCTCATAAATACATCGACGATTTAGCTACTCAAAGAATGCGACACCTGTAATATTGGACTACATGCGCTAAGGAAGGGTGATGTTCAAGTAAGAATACTCCTAAGATATAATGTAGAGTGATAATTCGACATCATTTTATAGCCTGACTCAAATACAATAATGCGAAAAACCCTGGCAAAATTCAGGGGACGTTATCGAGCTAGAGTCGTAAAAATGTGTAGAATTATTCGTACTCTTTTGTGTACAATTTCGTGTTTGCCCATGCTGTTTTTGGATTTTACATATTATTTAAAAAACTAACCTGCCTGAAAATTACGTAAGTTTTTGATAAGCCTCAACGTTTAACTTTGCAATAAAGTCATTTGCAATGTAGGTCTCTTGGATTCAAGGAGATATTCGCATTTTATTGTACAACAGATCAAAAAATTAAAATGGCTGCCATTCGCGAAGTTTTGGAGTAAGAAATTTTTTTAAAGCATTTTTGTCGATGAAAATGAGCCTAGAATATCCCCTTCAAATATCGCTAACTCGTGCCCGGACACACAGTATACGAAAAAAACTCAGGGCCATGGATTTACTTTCCCAGATAATAAGCTCGTAGCACTTTATCACAACTTCGTAGCCCTAAGTGCAAATTCGTAGCAAAGTCGAATTCTTGAAAGTTTTAATTATTGACAATCGCACAGTTAGTCACTTAATGACTTCTATTTATTTCTTATCCACAATAGTCGTTGTAATTATGGTAACAAGAAATGCCTTTACCTTTTGTATCTGGACGGTCTTTGTTCGTATTCCACGTTAAGTTAAGGGTTCGTATTTAATTGATTTTTTACTTTACACCGCTATTGGAATTTGTTCGACCAGCGTAGTTTATTTACACGGTAGTTTGCTTTATTACTTGTTTTATTGAACTTTTTTGTCGTGCCATTTATGGAAGAACATTTTCTATATAACTTTTTAATAACATGCATGCATATATGCATAACAGAACTGTTTAGTTGTGACGTGACTTGCGTCCGAAATTATGAGAACTCAGCTACTAATTATCTTCTATATATATATCGAAACTAGCAAACCCAGCGAACACCGTTTCGCCACTTATACCTGCTATAAACCTCACGGAGCCCGAGTCCTTTCCAACGAATGCAAAACCGTGGAAATCGGTTCGTGCGTTTTGGAGTTATAGCGTCAGGAAGGAAAACCCGACTTATTTTTCTAAAGTAGATTTTTTAAAATCCAATATTCTAATAAGAATCTGTAAAATACAAAGGCACTTTCCAAATTTAAATAACTGCCACTTCTAAAGATTACTAAAGTTACATGATTGTATACAGTGGCTGTGAAATGGTCGCACGCGCCGCCACGCGACTTCTCGATCATGGTTTATCTTTACTTTGACTGCGCGTGCTCGTGACACTCTAGCACCCACGGCTGTAAGGCTATGAGGGCAGTAATCACCCCATTCCCCGTTTATGCAATTAATAGCCCGTAGCATTGTGGATTATGAACCAGATCATGTAAACGGTTAAATCGATACAATGCGGTACTACATTTTTTTCTTTATTCGAATGTGACTCGAGTAGGTATTGTTTTTACAAAATACACAGAATTTTAGAAACTTAATTTGTTATTGATAGGTACTGCCGTGAGAGCAGTGGTGGCCCAGTGGTATCGGCCCCGACTTACGAGTTGTAGGTCGTGGGTTCGAATCCCGGCAGGCGCATTATTTTGTGTAATTTATTTCATCACCACTGCTCTCAAAACGGTGAAGGAAAACATCGTGAGGAAACCGGCATGTCCTAGAACCAAAAATTCGAAGACATGTGACGTCCACCAATCCGCACTGGGCCCGCGTGGTGGATTATGGCCCACCCCCTCTCACAGAGAGGAGGCCTGTGTCCCAGCAGTGGGAACATTAATAGGCTGATGATGAGGAACTGCTAAGTGCTAATTGGTTTCAGCCACAAAATTTTATGCTCCTAATGTATTTGTGAGCTTATTAGATTTGGTCGTGACTTCGCTCACGTCGAAGAAACATACCCTATGGCGATGTCTATAGTTTTGTGTATTACCTCTTACATGTGCAAAAAAAACTGTCTTCATCATCATCCGGCGGCCTTCAGATTCATCCAAGTTTTTTCTCCTGCTCGCGTGATATGACCAATTTCATCTCTGTTCCACTAAGAATAAACTGACATAGTTATTTATTACAGTATAATAATATATTGGTCGCGGGATTATTTCCTTACCGTGACCCCGGAACGTAAAGGGCTATTGAAGGACACCGTGGATTTTAGTCAGTAAAAGTCTGACAGTCCCTCCCGCCCTGCCCAGGGTGGGAGAACTCATTTGATGATAATACCACGCTAAAAAAAAAAAGTATAATATTATATTTTTGCTCGGATATGACACGACTTGTACAGTAGGCGACAGAAGAATGGAAACATTATTTTTACACTCTTTGGCTTATTTCAATTGCTATAGAGGGTTAAAATCTTTCTACATTCTGTATACTGTCTAGTTTGTCATCGACAATACCAGTTTCGATGGTGTCAAGCTAAGCGTGCTCAACAACAACAAACTTCTAATACAATCACAATGCTAATATAAAAATGGCCGCAGAAAAAGGCTTGAAAGTATAAGTGAAGAGAAGAGACAACTCCCCCCAGATCTCCTATAACCCGTACCGTAAATACCTGCATAGCGGGCGTGCCACGCCGCTCATTTGTACAGCCGACATTTTAATAATCGCATATTTTTATACATGTCGCAGGCACTTCAGCGATTTCGGAGAAAGTGGGGCTTGTCTATTATTCATTCAACGACACACAAGTTTGGTGCAGAAGCCAATCGGTCAGCCCCAACGCAAACTTTAATATATTTACAATCTAGTTTGATAACTTAAGTAGGTACGAGTCAACACATGATAATACTTAAATTTACCACTTAATAAAAGTTTTAGCCAACTGTTACTATCATTAAAGAATTCAGATGATGCAATCGATGAATGGTAAAGTAAAGTGGCATAATGGGATGCCTACATACCAACTACGCTTTAATTCAGATCCATACCTTAATAGTACCTAACAAAGAACACTTTGTTCCTAACAAAAACACATATTTATTACAACAATAGAACGGGTGATTTAACATTTAAAAGCAAACCGTAATTAATTGTTTTCGATTAATGTTAATTTAAATAAAATTATTGGATGTTTATTTGATTTAATGTAGGTACTTACAATGATTGTGTGTTTATCTAATTAACCACAACCTAACTAAGCTATGTACTTAGATGACTAACTACAGTAATTATGCAAAATCCTTTCAAATAATAACTAAGCAATTTGCTTTTGTTGTTGTACACTGTAGCAATTAAGTACTGAATGAGAAATTAATCCGAACTTTTACTTATTATAAATGTGAAAATAAATAAGATTGTCACGCCTAACCGGCTGAACGAATTTTGATGAAAACTGCGAGGTCATGCCTCCGTAATAATATATAATCCTAATAACACGCTAAAGTGGTATGTATATATTTTTTTTGCTCCCATGCAAGCGTTAATTATTTTTAAGGCATGTGGGATCCAACGGAAATAGTTTTTGGGATTCAACGGGAATAAAATGTTTTTCTTTTGTTATGGGATTCAACGGGAATACATTTTAATTTTTTGTGGGATCCAACGGGAAAAATAGTCAAGTGGAATTCAAAAGTAGGATCCAACGGAAATAATTCGGGCAAAGGCTAACCATTGACCATTTATAAGTTAGACTTTTTACAACCAAGATTCCAATTTGATTATTGCTAGAACACCGCCCTAGTAATCATAACATGATCTGAAAAATAAAAACTCTTTCCCAGATTTCCATGGCCGTTCGCATTTTCACTCCGTTTATGCAGCATAAACAGCAGTCATCTTTGCCGTACAAGACATAAAAGCGATCTAGACAGTTTACAAAAAGTCCGATTACCGATAGTTCCCACGTCTCACGTCGCGCCGCATCCCACGGGCCGTACGCCGTGTCTTTAGAATTTTAATTAAATTGTTCATTGGCTCAATTAAATCGATTATTAAAAGCCGAGCAGAGTCGAGGGGTGAAACGGCATGACTTCGATTCATACTTGATACGCGGCATGTCGTCTATTACAAATGTCTAATTGAATTTACTGTTGTTATTTTGTCAAATATAAACGCATTTCATAATTATCCATTGGAGTATGTGAAGCTTACGTTGAAGATATTTAATTAAATATGAAATATAGGGAATATCATGCAGTATCTAATGCCAATTTAACCAGTATAAATTGCATTTGGCAGAGTCAGGAAGCTGTTTAACGAGCAAGCAGAAATAGCAATGGAGCTATGTTCTAAGGAACAGTGTTCACGAGACCGACAGTGTGCCTACTCTAGTGTATCTAATTATTTTGCATGTTCCCAGCAATGTCATTAATTTATTTTAACACTATTATTTTCTAAATTGTGCTTGAAAATACAGTATTTGTGGACGTGTGGTAATTAATGATTTTAATGTCAACTTTTGTTGCGCTTCTTGCGTCGGTACATCCCTGTTGAACAATTTAAGTTTTAAAACACGTGTGAGCATCAGTTGCAGATAATATCATAGTTTCAAAATCATACCTCAACAAAATAATGGGGGCATGTCACAATTGCGGCCGTAAGATCTCTATTCGAGGAGTGGTTGGAGGAGAGGCGCCACGGCGTCCTCGCCTTCCGCCTCGCGCAAGTTTCACCGGACCCGGTGGTTTCAGGAGGTACATCAGGGATTCAACGGCAGGACAACATTCTCTAACTCATGGTCCAGCCATCCCCCGAATACGCTCAAGGCATCCGACATCGCAAGGCATATTCCAGCTACCGTACGGTCTATAGGAATCGCATTGAGGACTTCGAGTAATGGGTAACTCGCCGTCCGACGAAGGACAAGGCCCGAGTCTACGGCGCATCGCCTTCTCCGCGTACCCAAGGAAACTGACGGGGCCTCCATAAGGCCAGGTGCTTACTTAACATAACTAGGTTGAAACCGCGAAAAGAAATTCAAGTTGTTATAAAAGATTATAATTTGTTACTTTTATTCAGTACTAACCATTGAATTTGTCACCCATTTAGATCCCACTTGTTTATCGTTGAAGACAAAAACTAAGGTATTAAAGGCTCGTGTCACATTTATGTTTAACTAGCTGTGCCCGCGACTTCGTTCGCGTCGATGTCGGAACTTAACAATGTATTTTTTTTTTCAAATTGACAGTAGTAGTTTCATACAAACTTTCATCCCCTATTTTATCCCCTTGGGGGCAGAATTTATCAAAACCATTTCTTAGCGGATGCTTACGTCATAACATCTACCTGCATGCCAAATTTCAGCCCGATCCGTCCAGTGGTTTGGGCTGTGCGACGTACTACGTTGATAGATCACTATGTCAGTCAGTCACCTTTGAGTTATATAATTATATTTAGATTGATGAACGAAAAAGACAAAACTATTGATCAAGCACGTGTCATGTATATTTATAACCATCTTAAGCTGTTAATAGGTATATCGTTAATATACTAACGTTATAAATTGAGGACAATTAGCGCCGGTCGTAAATTGACACAGCATCACCGCTGGCTGCCGGCTCCCGGGGGCGTCATCGACCACTAATTTATTGGTTTTCTTACCATGCTGTTATTGTTCTTATTGCTTCGAAGCTTGATACCTACAATTAAAACTGGCATGAGTAAGTTACGAGTAGGAATTTATGTTCTACATACTAGCTTTTCTCCGCGGTTTCACCCGCTGCTTGCCCCCCTATTTGTCGTAGCGTAATGTTATATAGCCTTCCTCGATAAATGTACTATATAATAAAAACTTTTTTTTTTCTAATCGACAATATTTATTCTATGATCAAGTTTAATAAAACAACAGCATTAAATTTATCTAGACACGCGAGAGCGTGGCCAGCCAAGTTCAGGCGCGCTCACAGTGTGTAATATTACACGAACCATTTGGAGCTACTCTATAGCCCCTTATGAATCAAAAATATTTAACCTAGACTTGTCAAGTTTGGCACATATATTGAGACTGGTGAGATAAATATTTATTCCAAATTTTATAAACATATATTATCTCAAACGGTTATTTAGATAATGTACCAGTATACCTACTAATGTTGTTGTTTATTAACCTTGTTGTTTCCATGAGAACTAGGGACTCACCAGTCTTGCCCAGACCACACTTTAAACTCACGTACACAAACAGTTACATCCAGAACAACCCTTGTAGGTCATACAAATATTTGTTCTGTACGGGAAATCGCAGCTGTCAATCCCCAACTGTGCTGGTCTATAGGGTTATACTTTTAGCAATTATCTCCGTAGTAATTTGCATCCAGATTTCAATGTAAGTGCGTACGTACGTATAAGCTTTCTGTCACACTCAATATTGCAAACGACAAATTAATACCCTATACAAATCCGAACACATCAGCATTGATGGCTTGTCGAAACTTTAGCAACACATGTTCTAGAACGTTTTGAAAAACTTTAAGTATAGGAAAAGTGTGATCAATCACCAACAATGGTGGAAAGGGACCCTCTCGGGAAAAAACTTGAACGGGGTGTAGCTGATTTATCGGTGTAGTTAGAATTATCGCCATTTGCAATTCTTGGCGGGTTTAGCAAACAAGTTGAGATAACGACTTGTGGGAGACGAGTGAGGCGACGTCGGCGTGGCCACTTGCGGAACTTCACGCATTCTTTGTCTGCTTTGTTTGAAGTCGTTTGTGTGTTAGTGATGTTAAATTTTAAAGCCGGAAACACAATATTTAACACGCCACTGGAAGTGTCGACACCCAACGTGCAGTGACCGCGTGTCGTCGCGTCGGGTGTTCATAGTGTGATTCTGGTCATAGAAAACAATACATTTGATTTGACCCAACACGCATCACATTTCATCGGGTGGCGTCGGGTGTTAATAATGTGTTTCCGGCTTAATTCAAGTAGGCCAGTTACAGGCACTTTTGAATTGTTCAAAGATAAAAATACAAATTCTATATTTGTGATGGTGCTACAGTCCCAGTCACAGGATAATAATAACTGTGAAAGTACTGTAGGTGCCCATTAAAAGTGTAGAGCTCTATGGAGAAGAATGGGCAAGAAACTCCATGGACTCTCTTTTTAAATCGCCAAAATTATTACAAAACCTTTGTTACATCATTCATCTTGGTGGTTGAGATGGTTTACTTTTTGATACCGATGTAGCAAGTTAAAAGTGTCCATAGGAAATATCAAAAGGACAGCTCAATAAAATTATTTATAACCCAAACCACGGTCTGTGTATACCGTTAATAAGTTTGGACTTTTTAAGTAAGTAGGTAGTTCAATTCCGGTATTCTATAGGCCACAGGTTTCCTCACGATGTTTTCCGTCACTGATGTCAGTGATGTCCAAGATAAACTTGAATATAAAGTACATATGAATTGAAAAAGTTTGAACTCGCAATATAATGGTTGCGTGTTCATGGAGCAAGAAAAACGAAACATGAGTGAATAATATCTTAAAGCGTCAAGATTTTGGACCCAGCAACACGCTTAACCCTTCATATTACAAAATAATTGTTATATAACGGGCTATACAGCTCGTACCCTCACTAAGTTCGGCACAGAGTCCCACAGCCGAAAGCGCCGACAGACGACACCCACGGGACCTCTCAACGACTTCCCTCGAACTTTACCTAGTCACCAGTCTGTGCGCGTCTTTAGTTTTCCTGATCTTCAGTTAACTTGCAGCATTTCTAATAGTCGAGTTTTTTTTTACATTTTGAAGCGTTTATAGGAATCGTATAAATAAAAATACGGCTTGTGTTTTAAACACCACCCGAAAAAGTACCTATTTTACTACAAAAAAAATCTAAACGGTTACCAAAATGGATAAATGGTCACCGAATAACGTTTCCCTAAGTAATAAAGAAATAAACCTATTACGCGTAATAAAAAAAAAATCTACCTAAGCAGGGTCGACGAAGCCCCGCTTGGCGGGGTTTCTATTTCTGTGTACAAGGTTTAAAGGAACCTAACCAAACCGAACTTCGGGGTGTCCCTGAAATCTCGCTTAAAAGAGTTTTAGATTTGGCGACCATTTATCCATTTTGGTATACAAAAAGAATTATTATATAAATACTGTTAGGTTTTGTCTCTAATCTATACTCATATTATAAAGGTGAAGAATTTGATTGATTGAAAGCGCTAATCTCAGGGATATTCCTGAGAAAGTTCAGAAAGTTTAAAACCAAAAATTCTTAAAGTTGATTTTTGGCAGCTGAATCTTTTATTCCCTCGTTTGAACGTTTCAAGTGTGCGTTACGATAGGCCATCAGTAAGGCGTCTGGAGTACTTGTCTAGAAAGCAAGTACACTGAATTTTTCTTTCCTCAAAAATCATCATTACGATGCGCGTCGCATGCGTTATTGCGTTTCAAAATTATTAACAATAATACTATAGTTTTTAATTATTTTTTTTCTTAATTTTTACACTAGAGGATTCTTCAAGAGAAGTTGGTTCCAAAGTTTATAAAATTATTCATAGAACTTATAGTATGTACCATTTAACATGGCAAAAGAGGTCATTCACTCCCTCCTACCAAGTTTTTCATCACTAAGCCATAATGACACTTATTGTTACCTAAAACCACTAATAATTGACAGTTGCTTCTATCGCTACAGTATCGTGGTACCAGCCTGCTTGACATATAGGGGTTGTGAATCTTGTGTTGCTCTAATTAAAAATTATTATTTTTTATTTCTAGAAATCAAATTGTGTGCTTATAAATTTACGCGGGACGTAAAAAATGTTCCACAGTGTGTGACGGAGTGATAGGCCTTTTTCCGTCATATGTATTTTCGTCCGCGCGCGGATCATAGTAGATTTTCAAAGTCGATTGTATGTTTGTTCACGATTATCTCGCGTTTGTCTGAACCGATTTTCATGCCGTTTACGGAAAAATGTTTATTACAGTCTAGGGAAGGTTTTAATATATAATAATAATGGATGTCTTGAAAACGTTGCCCGCATAGATCCGGTTTTGTTGCAAACGCTTGGATATAAATTTCTTAAGTTGCCGATTGTACGAAGATTTTTGTTGAATCGTCTGAACTAAAAAGGGTAAAATAAATACTTTTTTTTTTAAAAAGTACCGACTTCAAAACGGATACAAAAACGTGGAAATAACTTTTCTTTCGGATAGTCGCTGGCATAGTCAATGACATAAACACTAAAGCCACCGATTCTCCGAAAGAAAGTTAATTTACACTTTTTTGTATTTGTTTTTGAAGTCGGTACTTTCAAAAAAAAGTTTTTATAATACTAAGCGGACAACGGCGGTCTTATCGCTAATAGCGATATCCCAGACAATCTATGATGGACCAAGAACCTTAAGCAAAACGGATCCACGCGGGCATGCACATTCACGGGATATCTATTAGTGTTAATACACTAAAACCTTCTCCAGAATGTACACAAATATGAACACTTTCCTGGAAACTGATCTAAATCCGTTCAGCCAAACGCGAGATAATTGCGGACAAACATGCAATCATTCCCTGAAAATCTACGATCCAAGTAAGCAAAACGGATCTACACGGGCAACGTCACGTATATAATTATCTATTACGTGTATCGTTAATACACTAAAACCTCTCGTGGAGTAACCAGAATGTAATGAACACTTTCCTGAAAACTGCATCAGTAAATCCGTTCAGCCAAACGCGAGATAATCGCGGACAAACATACATACATACATACATACTTATATACATACATACAGGTCGAACTGAGAACCTAGGTACTTTTTTTTGAAGTCGCTTAAATACAGGTCGAACTGAGAACCTACTTTTTTTTTGAAGTCGCTTAAAAATGTTTGAACTCGCAAAACCATGGTTTCGTGTTCATGAGCATGAGCTTCATGCACGAGCATGAAAGCAAGAAAAGCGAAACATGTATGAATAATATCCGAAAGCGTCAAGATTTTGGACCCAGCAACACGCATTTCCCTTCATATTACAAAGTAATTGTTATATAACGGGCTATACAGCTCGTACCCACAACACTAAGTTCGGCACAGAGTCCCACTGCCGAAAGCGCCGACAGACGACACCCACGGGACCTCTCAACGACTTCCTTCGAACTTTACCTAGTCACCAGTCTGTGCGCGTCTATAGTTTTCCTGATCTTCAGCTATTTCTTATAGAGGTTTTTTTTAACATTTTGAAGCGTTTATAGGGAACGTATAAATAAAAATACTGTTAGGTTTTGTCTCTAATCTGTACTCAAAGGTGAAGAATTTGATTGATCGAAAGCGCTAATCTCAGGAAAGTTCCTGAGAAAGTTCAGGAAGTTTAAAACCAAAAACTCTTAAAGATGATTTTTGGCAGCTGAATCTTTTACTCCCTCGTTTGAACGTTTCAAAGATAGTCCATCGGTAAG
Source organism: Agrotis segetum (assembly GCA_036375495.1). Lineage (NCBI taxonomy): Eukaryota > Metazoa > Arthropoda > Insecta > Lepidoptera > Noctuidae > Agrotis > Agrotis segetum. The sequence continues at coordinate 60,057 of JAQSVV010000381.1, forward strand.
GCGTCTGGAGTACTTATCCAAAAAGCAAGTAGGTACACTTAATTTTTCTTTCCTCAAAAATCACCTTTAAGAGGCGCGTCGCATGCGTTATTGCGTTTAAAATTATTAACAATAATAATTCTTAGATCGTTTTTAATAATTTACACTACATATAAGTACAACTCCTGTCTCAGAGGATTCTTCAAGAGAAGTTGGTTCCAAAGTTTATAAAATTATTCATAGAACATAGTAATCATGGTAGTACTTTCGACATTCACATACTGCCAGTCATACGAACCTTTACTATACCAACCGGCTATCGTTTCTCAAGAATAACTGCACTCGATATTCCTGATTGCATACACAGAATTCCATAGAAAAACCTAAAAAACCAAGCAAGACCTAAGAATCAAAAACAAAATTTCTCACTCGATTAATCTCTGGTACCACGTCAACGTCGTTGGGCGACATAATTAGATTCAAGTCCCGGTATGCACTACTTCCACTACCCAACATCTAAGACTCAATGTAATTAAAATGTGGAATAACAACATTAGGAGCGAGCAGGTTCTTAATAAATTGATAAAATCTAAGCACGAGCGTTGATAGCCATCATGATTGATCAGATAACTTGTTGAGTACATTACAGCAAGTTATGTAGTTATGATAATTACCGCACATTTAAATATCTCGTGTCTTGTAGATTGAAAGTTGAATGTGCACCGAGATGGTATTTAATGGAGTATTTCTTTTAATCATTTTATCTTGGTAGCAATTACAACCCATCGCTGCATGATGGTACTACTTAGTTATGATTAACGACAAAGCCTAGCGTCGAGTTTTCCAAAATCTTCTGAGGTATTCATGTTGATACTGAGGTAGGGTACTCCAGGTATTATAGTCGCGATTTCTTTAAGGCACAAGTTACATATGCATTCCATCTCTACGTCAGTTCATGTAATGTTGGTGAATGATCCTCGAATTCATGTCATGCGTTTAGCACTGTTGGTTCTGTGTTATAAGACAAGACCTGCTGTTTTTTTTTTTTTATCTCGCAACTTTAGCACTGTCCCAAGCTGGTTCTGTGTTATAAGACAAGACCTGCTGTTTAAACCTGCTAGTGTAGATTCGATTCAATCCCATCACATCCCATTTCCTTAATTTTAATAATCGACGTTTAAAAGTGCCTCTCTGATAGCCTGATTGAAATAAATGATTTGACTTTGCCTTTAATAAAGAAAGACCAACTTACAGCGAAGGCTACATGACGATGACAATCTATCAATCCATATCTAAAGAGAATTCTCTAAATATCCATAGGTACGATTGTTAGGCAACGATAGGAACTAACCACCGGAACAACCACCTGGTGATAACCCACCTCATCACGACCGTAGATGACTTTATAATGTCTGTAAAATAAAGCCAAACGTTAATGTAGCACACAGGCAATCACAAACAGTGTAGTGGCAATAAATGGTCCTTACAGAGGTGTAATCACCGGTCTCTCGACCCTTAACCCTCCCTCAAGTTAACACCGTCAGACGGCGGTCGTCAAGACCGAGAGACATTAAACTCAATGTAACGCCGCGGCGGACCCGTATGGCCGCTCAGCGATTATCTTAAAGTTAACCCTGTCGTTACGATCCTTATTTGCGGTTGCACCGAGCTGCGAACGCTCCCCGCCTGTTAAGTTAGGATCACATCAAATTATATTGGGAAGTAAATTTTAACACATCTGGTGAGCGCATAGTCTTATAATGGGTCTTGTTTCACACGCATTTTTTTGGTTATCAATATTTTTTAAGTATGAGGCTAGTCTTTCAGAACACGCTATTTGAGTTGTATTTTTTGGGATATTGAAAAGATCGAGCTGGTTATGTAGACCATAAATTACTCACAACCTAAAAAAATGAACCTGAACAAAATAACATGATTATTATAGGAATAATAACAAGCTTTACCATAGACGGTAACGAATCACATACAATTTCAGCTTCAGTGTGAACGCAGCCATACTAGTTCTCCGTTGTAAGAGGAACACGGCACTCAGGCAGTTACAATGTTCTCCGAATGAGATGCGACGCGGATGGCCGCTTTGCGTCACCACTTCGCCATTTGTCCGATATTGGACCGTTACAACCGAACGCTGCACACGTCAGCTTCGATTATGTGCTCGCAATTCCTATAGCTTTGTTTTCAATGGTCTCTAGAATGTTTGGTTTGTACTTACCGATAAGATAAGAATTGAGTTTAAAACTTTATTACTAGTTCAAAACAATATAATAATATTCCACAATATATTCCACAACTATCATACAACGCCATTTAGTCCCAAGCTAAGCAGAGCTTGTGTTATGAGTACTAGACAACTGATAAACATACTTATATATTTCTAAATACATACATATTATAGATAAATTACACCCAGACACAGAACAAATGATCGTGCTCATCACACAAACATTTGTCCTGGGTGGGAATCGAACCCACGACCTCCGGCATAGCAGTCAGGGTCACTAACCACTAGACCAACAGGCCAGTCAATATCATCTTTAGGTAGGCTCGTGGCTAATTATAACAGCTGCACAGGTCAATCTGACATGAAAAGTCACGCTTGCCGAGATTGATTTGTGGATGGTTTAACATTTTATCATAGCCTGATAGGGGTCAGGCTAACTAGGCAGGTACTACCTATTTCGTAAAGCATGTTAAACCTTTCTTTCCCGGCTGCATTTATGATTCTTTGACAGTCGAAGCCCGAAAGTCTAACCTTGTATAAGCTTCAAATGAGTCTTCCAACTCAGGGGAAGGCTGAAGCAGGAGGGACTAATAGACTTGTACCGACAAAAATCTCTTGTACCATGTCCTTCAATAGCCCTTTACGTTCCGGGGCCACGGTAGCTCACTAGACCCGCGACCCAATATTCAGCTGCATACCTACGGTTTGACTGGAAGCTGACCACAACATAGTTGGGAAAAGGCTAGACAGATGATGCATTGAATTGAATTGTTTATTTTTAACCATGGTATTATATCCAATTAATACAAATATACAACGTGTCACGTTAATAGCGCAAAACTTCTCGTGGGGTAACTCAGCCCATGTTACTGAACCATGTTTGTTCTAAGACATATGGAAATTCGCAAAAACACAAAATGATTTTTCATACCGATCGATGGGCCGATCAATTTCTCGCTTTGTTTGAAAAAGTTTTTTTTTTTTTTGCGAAACGCGCAATGGAAAGAGTTTCTTTGCGGGATAAAATCTGGAACATGGATATTCGGCGAAGAAACAGTCACCGACATAGCTCATTAAAATTTTGCGAGTTGAAGTGGCAATGGGCAGGCCACATCGCTCGTAGATCTGACAACCGATGGGGAAGAAAAGTTCTCGAGTGGCGACCAGGGACCGGAAGCCGCAGCGTAGACAGGCCTTCCACTAGGTGGACCGACGACATCGTGAAGTCGCGGGCAACCGATAGATGCAAGTGGCGATTGTCGTTCGGCGTGGCGGTCTAAGGCGGAGGCCTATGTTCAGCAATGGACAATTTATAATTACACGATTAATAAATTTTTATTTATAAGTAAGTCTAAAACATACCAATAGATAACGTAATAACATAGAAAATGACGTGTTATAGTTTGACTTCAAATAAGGCAAAAAATATGAAAAATAACTCGTATTTAAATTGATTATATTATTTTATTAAAGCTATAAATTATGCTCAAGAACGCTTGGGCCCCAGACCAATAAACTTAACATAATTTTCTCCAAGACATACATCTCTCTTGATAGCAGGCACTGCAGTGGTTACTAGAAACGACTCATAGTCATTAAAAGTAAAATTTTGACACGGTCTTATTATACCAAGCGGTCCTATTGTAGCAGGGCCAGCAAAGAATTTTGTTCCGAAATGCGCATTAGCAGAATAGCAAGTAGCTTCCACTTCACTACCACTTATAGCATCTATTATTGTATTACAAAAGTCACTTATTGACCAGGCTACTGCAAGCACCGCTGATTCATAACCATGTTTCTTAAATACTATTTCTGTCCCAGATCTCCTCACAAGGTTCGTTATGGAATTTGCTTGATTGGGATCCACAACATATCCAGAAGAGGTGATATAAGAGAATAGGGGTATGACTGAGTCTTCTGAATGACCTCCTATAACAGGAATGTTTACATTTACAAAGCTCTTCTGCAAAACTTTTGCAGCGTACGCGCGAGTTCTGGCGGCATCAATTTGTGTTATGCCGAACACCTTGAAAGGGTTATAGATGCCATATTTATACAATATTGAACTTGCAAAAGGAACCATTGAATTAAGAGGGTTCGTTGCGATGGCAAGGAAAGCGTCCGGGTTTTCGTCAGCGATAGCCCGACATAGTCTCTGCAAAGGAGGTGCATTAACAGCAATCATATCTTCTCGCGTATTTCCAGGCTTACGAGACACTCTGTGAACCATCAGGATTAGTTGAGAGGACCGAACAGCTGCGTTCAAGTTAGCACCAGAGAACGCGCTCACTACTGGGCCCCCAGGTAAATGACCCAATTCTATGGCGGCTCCTATTATACTGTTGTCTTCATCATACAATTGCAGTCGTTTTATTTTATAGTTCTGCTTAAGCAAAAGAGATACATTGGCCCCGACTTCTCCTCCAGCACCTATTACTGATACTTGGACGTTTCTCGCCGGCATATACTTAATTTTTGTCTGCAGTTTTGTTTGCAATAAACGAGTGTTCAATTTAAACATATCAGATAAATGAGAGTTTACGAACACGTCCAACGGTACTCGTGGTGCGGGTTTTTATACTTGGGGTATATTTTTTACATACCTAATCTTATTAGTCTGGTTTCTTCAATGGTAAATAACTAGAATTTTGACTTTATTGTCAGCATGACGTGAAACCACAAAGTACATTATTTACAGTACAGGGTGTACAGGGCTGCGTTTAAATCCTTTATCCAGTTTAAATTTATACTGACTAAATGTCAAACATCCCGTTTAAGTATACCGCGAGGTGAAAAATGAAGCTCTCTAAAATCTTAATCTGCCCCTACGGTCGTCCACTTAAGTTTTTACTAAGTGGAAAACTTCTTTAGCGACCTTTGTACCTCGCATTTTATCCTGCTGTCAGACTGGGTACAAAGTTTTGTTGTTTCGCGTCGATTCGCGCCGTAAAAACGAATATTATTTTTGTTTTAGTGAGTAAATTATATTTGTGGATTATGGGTTATATTAAACCGGCTGATCGATTAAATGTTCAGTAAACTGAGCTGTCAATTCAATTTGACAACTACCATTGACAGAAACTTATGACTCCGTTCAACGAACCCTCGCTAGTTTCATTTTCTACCGGCGAAATATCGCCGGAAGATTTAAACGCACCCCAGGGCTGCGTTTAAATTTTATTTTAAATTTATAGGTGACTGAAATGTCAAACACCCCGTTTAAGTACACCGCGAGGAGAAAAATGAAGCTAACTAAAATTTCATCTACCCCGTTTACGGTCGTCTCTGGCTAAGTTATTACTAAATGGAATAAATTTTTGCGGACACGCGTTGGATCCTGCTGTCCACATTGACATTAAGGCTATTGCGCGATACGCGCCGTAAAAACGAAGATTACCATTTTATAGAGTAAATATTATTTGTGCTTATGGATTTATAGCGCAAATTTTTTATTTGTTCAATAAACAGAGGTGTCAACCGAATTTGACAACTAACATTGACAGAAACTTATGACTCCTTCAGCGAACCCTCGAACGTTTATTTTTTTCCGAGAAGAAACTCCAGTCCAAGGGCGCACCCCAGGAGGTTTCCATAAAGTCAAAATATATAGAGCTTTGAAGCTCTCTGGATCTTAAGCTTGCACTTGGAGTATTGTGGAAGTAGTTTTTATTAGAGTAATGCTCTGCACTCTCAAGGAAATCAACGTAACTGTTAACGAGACCTATAAGAACATTAGAGCATTACCTTCCGAATGTAAAATGTCTAAATGTATCGCTTCTTCAATGTAACCTCCTTTAAATTGATCATGTTGTTTACTGGCCTTTTCTACATTTACTTCAACCACTACTGAACTAAAGTGTCAAACAATGTCAAATTATGCTAAACGTGGCGCAGGGTCAACTAGCACAATGGTAAATTAACAGTCACTTTCAAAATAAAATAAAAACACCAAATTACAGCTACACATAAGTAGAGGAAACGTTAATAACATGTACCTAAATTTTAGAATTCACTACTAACCAGCAAAATGCAAAGGTTAATCACAAGAAATATTCAGGAACTTTACTCTGCATCCAAAAGGACATACAAAGTTACCGTGGTCGGAGGGGCGAGCGACATCGGGCAACCACTTTCCTTACTGCTACGATCAGAACCCGCTATCAGCAAACTAGTTGTTCACGACAATCGAGGACATACGCCTGGCGTTGTACTGGACCTGTCGCACGTTCCTACTGAGTCTGGCATACAAGGGTACACAGGCGAAAACACCTTAGGAACGGCACTTAAAAATTCGGACATTGTAATAGGCACAGGTGGACTCGTACGAAAAACCGGCATTAGAGAAAACCTTTGGCTGTCGGAAAACATAAAATTTATAAGAACGTTGGCGATGCAGGTGGCTACAATGGAACCATTGCCTTTTCTAGGCATCGTTACTGAACCAATAAATTGTCTAATTCCGATTGCCGCTGAGGTTATGAGAAACCATGGAGATTATGACCCAAAGAAACTTTTTGGTATTACCGGCTTGGACACCTTGCGTGCCCAAACACTGTTTGCGAAGCAGAATAAATTTAACCCTAATGACTGCTGGGTACCTGTGATCGGCGGCCATTCTGAAAAGACTGCCATTCCCCTTCTCTCCCACAGCCGGCCTGAATCAAATTTGGATTCTACAATAACCCAAGAATTCACTGAGAAGTTTCGTCAGTTTGATAACGAAATATTAGAAGCTAAACGGGGAGTTTCCCCAACCCTGTCAGTTGCGTACAGTGCACTACTTTTCACTCGAAGTCTGCTCGTTGCTTTGGCGGGACGGCCAACGAAAGTAAACGCATTTATAGAAAACAATGACTTTGGTACTTCGTACTTCGGAGGAGTTGTGCATGTCAACCACAATGGAGTTCAACATATGCAAAGATTCACAACCCTTTCGCTATACGAAGTAGATCTGCTGGAGCGCAGTTTTAAAGAATTACGTAGAGATACATTGAAGGGACTGAAAGTTTTAGAATTATGTTGAAATCAGTCAAAATAGGTAGTATTGTTTTAATTAAGACAGCATCGTCCATATCACTATGATATATATTTTCGTCCAAGTATACAACGCGTCTAAGACTTTTGGAAATTCGCAAAAAAAAAAATGGTTTATCTTATAGATGTGCCACACCAATTTCTCATTATGCAAGAAAAAAAACATTTTTTTACGAATTTCCAAAAGTCTTAGAACAAAAATTGTTCAGTAACATGGGCTGAGTTACCCCACGAGAGGTTTTGCGCTTTTGGCTAGAATGGTATCCATTCGTTTTTAGTACCACTCTATTACACTTCGGACACCAAGGCTTTCTCGACAACGCCTTCTGCAGAGAATTTCTGAAAAATACATGGTCGCACTTCGTTGAAACAGCTGATTCGTAACTGAGGTCATGGCAACATCTAGGGCACCGGACAGGCGTTACGTCGTTTACGTCTTGTGCGATTTTTTGTATCGCTATTTTTTCATTTTTTACGAGTTCTCCCTTTACTTTACGTGCTCCAGGCTTCATTCCTCCGTACTAGTTGATTTGCCAGAAAATTATTGTCAGATGAAAACTTCTGAGAAAATCTAAAGTATGTTGTGTGGACATTACAGAAAAATTCTTCGTGTCGACTAAAGATTGTGTAATAGGTATTTAGGTATACTAAATTAAAGCACTTTTAACCAATTTACGAATATTTATTTACACGAGGGTTTTACAACTATGGATATTTGTACAAAGTACATTTGTACCATTAACAACCTAATGAAAAATAATCATATCACAGAGAATAACTAATGTTGAATTAACCTATGGACAGTATCTAAGTAGTCCAATCAAATATTAAACGTTGTTTGGTGTCATATTTACAAAATCTTGGCATCCTTTTCATATTGTATAATAAAATATATAAACTTAGAAAAGGACGGACACTTGATTTGAAAAAGCTGTATCTACATGACAATCAATGCTTAAAATAAAACTTAGCATTCTGAACAAAATTCATTTCTAATTAACTGACATTACTACATCTACGCTAAATTAGGAATCAAATACTGAACACTTCACTTTTGACTAATCATCATTTGATTTAATAAATTGATCTTCTTATCCATCCGTTTGATCGAGAACAATCATGATATAAACGTACATTTCTAACTTCTAAACTACTTTCACATTTTGAAATTAACAATACAAAGTTAATTGATTCAAAGAAATTAAAAATAGTTTTAATAAAATTGTACGCTTCTTGAATTATAACACGAGGATAGACTGAGCATTATCTTGAATTTCTATGAAATTGACCACTCTCTAGAAAGATAGAAAAAGACTAAATTGGTCCACCTTTATCTTTCCATGAAATAGTGAATGACAGGAAAAGACGTTGCAACAAACTGGTTGGCATGTCCTTCTCACACTTCTGCTCGGTTTAATTTGGGTAGGGACAGCCTAGTCTATTCTCTATGCCTATGTCTTAAACAGTGGTATTTTTGAGTAGAAAACAATATAAAACTTAATTTAAAACTTCCACATGTCTTAATTAATTTCAATTAATTTGGGGTACGCGAAACACGTCTTCTTTCACAACCCCTCATGATCTAATAACGAAAATTATTAAAAAGTTCTTCAACTACTGATACTACATCACTTTGACCACGAATCACGAACACGGAAAAACGCTACCAGCCCTTCAACCTGTAACAAGGAGAAAAAAAAATTATAATACATAAGTACAACCTCAGATTACAACATGCACTTGCGCATTCACGGTTTCCATTCCTAAAAAACAATTTGCCAAAATCTAACTTCTAAATCTAATTTAAGCTCGAAACAGGGTTTGTTACTGTGAATTGAAGCCTAAAACAAGAATAATGAGAAAAATTACCCCCGTAGTTCGATTCCTACGGAAAAAAGAAATAATATCTTCAAGGACAATATTAAAATATGTGCGTAGCGCTCACACCAACGACGATATAATACTAGACTCCGCATGCACGATTTATGGTGAACGCACATTTAGCCGCACCGCAGTCTCCGCAGTCTGTTTTCTTACCGAATTCTTTTTATGAAATTCTATGATCCCTCGCACACCGCATCGCAGTAGCCGCAGAATCGGTAAGAAAACAGACTGCGGAGACTGCGGTGCGGCTGAATCTGCGTTCACCTTTAAAGAACACAAACTATTCTGCCAAGTTGCCGAGGTACTACGTAAGCGAGGGGGACGGGGTACTGCGTTGTGATTGGCTAACTCAAGGTCTGTGCTGTCTCAACGTATGTTTATGGCTCACAGAATTGGTCGAAATGAGACGAATATAAGACTTTTTTGCCTAATGTGTTGGCAGACATCGGTCGCCTGTTATTAGGAGTCTAGTATTATATCGTCGTTGGCTCACACAGACACACACACATTTATAAAAGTGGCTTCACTAAAAACATTACATTTGGTTTCAAACACGGAATCTGGATTTTATAATCTAAGTTTGTCACCTAAATCGCTTACCGATTTCGATGATTCTTGCACTAACATGGATGGGACAACAAAGACAAAACTTAGGCTACTTTCTTGCAAATTGCAAACAATTTGAAGGGCGAAGAATTGGGGAAGCGAGGAAAGCCGCTGGCTAGAGGTTTGGCCAGTGAGTTCACCTTCGCCAGCAACAGTCATCATTATCTAAATATACATATAAAGGCAAAAGGTCACTCACTTTTAGGACACGAAATCTCGGAAACTATACCAGTGCTAGGGGTTTAAATTTCGGGTGGGAATTCTTTTAAGGAAGTAGCTGCTCGCTAAGATGGGATTTTGTGAATTTCACTTTTAAAGGGTTATTTTTGGGGTTGATAGTTTGTATGAAACTTTTTTTACAAGTTTAGGAGTTTAAAATGTTGCGTTAGGGTTCTTATTATTATTTAGTGCTACTTAAGACGAGAATTTGCGAAATTCGACCCCTGAGGGGTTGTTGCTGTCTTTTTACTTATTGATTTTCCAAAAGTATACCATAAGGAGGCGGCCGGGAGTAGAACTTCACAGGGGAAAACTTCGATATACGCGCGGACGAAGTCGCGGGAAAAGTGCTAGTCTAATATCATTTACTACAATGGTGCCAAATCCAGAGTTAGTTTCATACGTAATTTCTATAATATAAAAAATCAATTACTGTTCATTAGTCTCGCTAAAAACTCGAAAACGGCTGGACTGATTTGACAAATTTTTGTTTTGAATTATTTTTGGAAGTCCAGAGAAGGTTTAAAAGTTGATTTTGAGGCGGTACGAAGTTTGCCGGGTCAGCTAATTTAATATAAAATAAGTATAAAATAAAGAAATCGTTGCTCACCACTTCATTCCTCATTACTTTTACTAATTTCGCTGCCAGACTCGCTGACGGAGGTAGACCGGATGCTTATCGACGTCTCCTTAAATTGACTGATGAAGTCTAGAAGCTTCTGTAGGTTTCTTTGTGTCTTGATCTGGTCAGCCAGCAGTTGTCTTTTCTCTGCATTATGCTCGTCCAAATTCTCTTTGAGACTTGCAGCTCTCACTTCAAGTTTACGTAGCTCAACGCATAGTTTTATATTCTTCTCTTGTAAGCTTTTTCGCTCGGCTAATTTATCTGAAATATGATTAAATTGTAAATAATCCTGAACAATATTTTATAAATATTATACGCATTAACGCATGCGCGTCTAACGAAATAAAAATCCGAACTGCGAGCAGGATTTGAACCTGCGACGACTAGATCTCAAGGACTAACGAATAATTGTTTCTCAACAGACAGAAAATTTTATTGAAAATTCGTGCGGTTTTATTTGTCAACTACCTACTAAAACCAGGCTTATTCCCGCGAGTAAAAGTGACAGAGCTATCAACGTTGTCTAGCGCCATCTCACCATTCACTTAATGGAACAAGCCTGGTTTTAAGACGTTGTAATACCCCCCCTGCTCTTCAACTGTCCTGCTGCCACACGTAGCAGTGTGCAGTAGTTACCTCTGTATAGCTGCTTGTGCAGCGCGGGGTCTGGCTCGGGCGCGGGCAGGTGCGGGGGCTCGGGCAGCGCCGCGTCACAGAGGGCGCAGTGCGGGCCCGCGCTGCCGCAGCCCGTGTGCTGCCACACGTAGCAGTGTGCAGTAGTTACCTCTGTATAGCTGCTTGTGCAGCGCGGGGTCTGGCTCGGGCGCGGGCAGGTGCGGGGGCTCGGGCAGCGCCGCGTCACAGAGGGCGCAGTGCGGGCCCGCGCTGCCGCAGCCCGTGTGCTGCCACACGTAGCAGTGTGCAGTAGTTACCTCTGTATAGCTGCTTGTGCAGCGCGGGGTCTGGCTCGGGCGCGGGCAGGTGCGGGGGCTCGGGCAGCGCCGCGTCACAGAGGGCGCAGTGCGGGCCACACCAGTGTGCGCTGTATAGCCGCAGCGGGCCGTGTGCTGCCACACGTAGCAGTGTGCAGTAGTTACCTCTGTATAGCTGCTTGTGCAGCGCGGGGTCTGGCTCGGGCGCGGGCAGGTGCGGGGGCTCGGGCAGCGCCGCGTCACAGAGGGCGCAGTGCGGGCCCGCGCTGCCGCAGCCCGTGTGCTGCCACACGTAGCAGTGTGCAGTAGTTACCTCTGTATAGCTGCTTGTGCAGCGCGGGGTCTGGCTCGGGCGCGGGCAGGTGCGGGGGCTCGGGCAGCGCCGCGTCACAGAGGGCGCAGTGCGGGCCCGCGCTGCCGCCGCGCTGCCGCAGCCCGTGTGCTGCCACACGTAGCAGTGTGCAGTAGTTACCTCTGTATAGCTGCTTGTGCAGCGCGGGGTCTGGCTCGGGCGCGGGCAGGTGCGGGGGCTCGGGCAGCGCCGCGTCACAGAGGGCGCAGTGCGGGCCCGCGCTGCCGCAGCCCGTGTGCTGCCACACGTAGCAGTGTGCAGTAGTTACCTCTGTATAGCTGCTTGTGCAGCGCGGGGTCTGGCTCGGGCGCGGGCAGGTGCGGGGGCTCGGGCAGCGCCGCGTCACAGAGGGCGCAGTGCGGGCCCGCGCTGCCGCAGCCCGTGTGCTGCCACACGCCGCAGCCTGCACACCACGCCAAAAGAGATGCCACGTCTGCAAATAAATAAAAAAAACATTGTTATAATACGGCTTTGTAGTTTGTGGTTCTCTGCAAATAATGTCCAACCTTGGAAGTGATGCCTAAAATGTCTGATAACCAGTTTAACCCCTCTGGCACCAAATGTTGTATTGTATTAGCCAAGGTTACTCAGGATCAGACCCAATTTTCCTTCTCAAAATGAAGGTTTAGGGTCAAAGATGACGCTTGAATGTGTGGAAAGAGCTTTAGGGGATTAGGCCGGGTAGGTGGTTTCTAAAGCTGAGAACACTACTAAGAGGTGAAATATGATTTTGAGTCATGTTTTGTGTAGGTTGGTTAATGAATTAGTAATAATCAACTCACCATTTCGTCCACAGACATGACACACTTTTTTATGCGCCGCACTAGGTGATGAGTATACAGGCTCCACAGATAAGCTAGCCGGCAGAGTCGCGGCCCACGCGGGCTTCCCGTTGGTCCATCCTGTGAACACATGACAAGTTTTTCAACATTTCGGAATTTCATCCCCTTTTTTAACAAAACAGCTGCCGTGCACGTGAGTTGCGGACGCCAGTCCACAAGATGACATATTAAATATCACTGCGTAGTTTGAAAACTGACCTTTGTTTTCAGTAGACGATCCTGAAGGAGAGCCTTCACGAGATGTCTTATTCTGTGACTGAAATAAAAGTAATGTTTTAATTGAATAACATGATAACTTTGAACACAGGAATAAGTTAGTACAAAGAAAAGTGTTGATTTAGGCAAAGAAGTGCATAATTCATAACTTGGCAAATCAAATAATTACCTGCTGTTTTCGTAGCTTAGCAGATCTTGTCTGCGGAGGATCGTTATGTGTTTGCAGGTACGGAAACTGGTTGTACTTTTTCTTCTTCTGCAATATTAAAAAACATTTAACTATTAAAATTGTTGATTGAAATTGTTTAGGTACTTAGATGAAATAGTTTTTTTTGTACTATTTCTCCTACAAGTAACATTCGGACCCGATACAAAAAAAGAATCTCAACTACAAGAGCAATGAATATAAATGTTAAAAGGGGCATTCTGTAAAGAAAAAATTAAGTTCGCATAATATTGTGACAGTGAGAATGTAAGAAAAAAGTTGTGCTAACTCTAAAAAACATGGCACAACAATGTTGACTTACAGGTAACATTTCATAGCTCCCATAGAGAAAATCATTTCTGTTGGTACTTGTAGTGGACCTCTTGCGACGCTCATTCCTCTTCTTCTCCAACAGTTCTCTTTGAGCAGGAGTCATTAGACCAATGAGTCTGGAAAATTAATAATAAACCAAATTATTGAATAACTATGAACATCTAGAGCACCACTTTCTTTGCGGTAAAAACTACACCCATTTTGAATTTTTCTAATCATTTTAACTTGACTAATTGGTGTTTTCGTGATATGATATTAATATAATTTTTAAGAAAGAAAAAGTTATGGATTTTTGCCAGAAGTCCACAAGGTTTAAAAGAAAATAATAATAAAATTTTGGTGATATCATTTGCTTACCTCAAGAAGACCTCTTTCGTGACAGTTTCGCCAGGTCCCGGCAGCGGCGGTGGCGACGGCGTTGGCGATAGAGCCTCTGCACCTCGAGATGAATCTGAATCCGACTTCTGTTCCTGCCATTCACTGCTATGCTGATGCTTAGATCCACTATCAATCAAATTCTTTTTAGTTTAGTGATAAAAGACGTTGCAATAATAATAAGCAGTTCAAATAAGTGGTATCTTACCTAAAGCCTTCCTTCACTTTGTTTAATACATTCACAAAATTGTGCCTGCTATCATTAACAGTGCTTGGAAGTTGAGCAAAATTCCTGTGATACTTTTCTTTATCATCATTTTCACTATGATTTGAGTTTTCCTTTTCATTAGATAACTTGATCTCAATTTCTACATCAGAAATATTCTCTTTTACTTCATCACCATTGTTTTCAGTTTTAATATGTATTTCATTAAGTACAGACGGTTTCAACAGTGATACAGTTCTGTTTCTACTACGATATTGTATTTGATGGTCCCTCAGTTGCTGTGCTACATATCTGTTGTCATTCTCTATGTTGATGTGCTTGTTACGAGCCTTTAATCTTTGTTGATACAACTCTAGTTCTCTCCGTAGTCTGTCTACCACCAGTTTCTGTGGTACAAATAAGTTATCATTTACTTTAACTTGTTTTATTACAAACTTATCTTACTGACTGACAAGGTGGCAAATCACAAGAGTACCTATCACTGAATATTAAGTTCCTATCTGTATTTTATTTGTAACAATTGTTGGTGAACCTAAATAAATAAATAAATAAGTATTCAATTTTAAATTATATCCTTTACTGATTTTATTCTTGTTAAGTAAAATAAGCTTAAAATTTTAAAAATAAGCTGGGTTATGCAGTTTCAAACTAAATAACCCTACTGTTTATCTGTTTTTTATTCTCATAACAAACATTTTTTTTTATTAAATATAACTAGGTAAGATTATAAATAAAGCAACATGATTGTGTTATAGATTGTCCTACAATTTCTATACTGTATTTAGAATCTATACACGCACTTGTTATGTTTGAATTAACTAACATAATCACAGATTTTTTAATTTTCTAACTTACTTGAGTCTGCCCAATTGCAATAATTTCTTTCTCAGCTTCTTTGACTTTAGATTTGAGATGCATGTTCTGCAAACAAAGCATATTCGTAATAAATATAGAATTTTGAACAAATAAAATGCCCCTCAAAACAATGTAGGTATCTCACTTACATTTTCATCTTCCTGAAGGCGCGCAACCCAAACCTGAAAAGTATATTTAAATAATAATTACTGTCCCATTACAAAAAAAAATAAAGTGATTCACAAAGTAATTCACAATCACTAGACCAACCTGATGAATTCGTATCGCATTTTTCAAGTCCGACTGGGTTTTGCGTATATCTTCTTTTATTTCGTTCGATACTTCCATACTTTCTATTATATTTAATTTAAATAACGATTAACATCAACAGTTTATATTTATTTCTACTTAAACTGAAGTTATATCTAAACAAAAGTAACGATATGTTCGCGAAGAAACAACTCTTGTCCCACACAACAAGAATACAAGAAACGCAAAATTATCTACACGCTTTCAGAAACTTTACGCTGCGCGGGACGTTTATTACATAACCGAAACAAAATATTTAGTAACTAATTACAATAACTTTCATACTTTAAATCTGTACGAAATTGGGTTAAAAATATATTACAATAGAACTTTAGTCAACGAAGTGAGTTGAATTGAAATAATTACACAAACACAGACATAGTTTTACATACATGTATATTATACAAATAACACACACATTCACAACTCTTCCGGAAATACATAACTGAAAATAACTCTGTTACACGAAACAAATTTGAGATTTGCAAACAGCTGTTCCTAAACTGGCAGTACTAGCTCAGCGCTTCTGTTATGGTGAATGCACACCTAGCCGCACCGCAGTCTCCGCAGTCTGTTTTCTTACTGATTCTGCGGCTACTGCGATGCGGGTAATTGTGAACGCACATCTAGCCGCACCGCAGTCTTCGCAGTCCCCGCATTACGAATTCTTTGTATGAAGTTCTATGAAACCTCGCACACTTACCCGCATCGCAGTAGCCGCAGAATCGGTAAGAAAACAGACTGCGGAGACTGCGGTGCGTCTAGGTGTGCGTTTACCATTACGCACTACTCCGATCTCTGAATCACAATCAGACCCCTTCCACACGATCAGACCCGACCGCCGACAGAGGTGACCTTGGTCGCGTCCACAGTACCCTTGCAACCGTCTGGAACGCTGTCGGCTGACGGTCGGGTCCGACCGCGGACGCAGCCTGTCGGGACTGACTCCGCCCATATTTGGTCACCCGACCTACACGGATTTTCACACCCACCGGACCAATGTCACCTCTGTCGGGCGGTCGTGTCTAATCGTGTAGAAGGAGTTTGATCGTGTAGAAGGGGTTTCAGCCGCATACACTTCGCCCGCGCCGCGCGCCGCCGCTTCCTCTCTGCTCGTACGCAGCTCAGATTATTCAACTCGGAGTCTCGGACGCAGTGCGCAAGCGTTCATACAAATAATACTATGGCTACTTTGGTCCGTCATTTTTTCTCCGAAACGGAGATTCTCGGATGACGGAAAGAAATCGAATGACGGACATTGGATCTAGTGCGTAAACTACCATGCTTCTACCGTATTCTCACGGATTCGGATCGGACGTAGCACGTAAACGCCGCAAACGCCGTGTCCCGAAAATTAAAATTGCTATATAAAAAAAGGTTGCACTCCAGGAGTGCCGGTAGAAGTGAAAACTTTTTTGTTACTATGTTTTATTTTTAATTTGAATGACGTCTTACTCATTTTCGATCAGGGTCACGTGACCCTGACGCGAGTTTTAAATTTTTTACCCATTACAGAAAAAGTGTACAACGCCGCTAAAGAAGTTTTCACTTCAAAAAAACTAATATCACGAGTTCACGACTGTATTTTTTATTCGTTCGAATAGTTCATTCGTAGTTAATTTATGTAATCTGTGGTTCACACCAATCACCATTCAAATTCATCATTCAATCAATGTCGTCCGTCGTCGATATTTGTGAAAGATTTTACGACGCCACTTATTTTAAAAATTGGGATTACAGACTCTTGCAATAGACAAGTAGACATAAATTGATCATTCTGATAGTGTTATACAATACAGTGATACAATTTAATTACATATTATAGATACGATTGAAATATTTCACAAGATTGAAAACGACATGCTCATGCTGAAGTTTTCATGGTGATTGGCGCCGCGACAAACTTGTAATTTTGTATCAACCATTGCTATTCTCCAAGGTATTGACGAAAATTAATAATGTCTGTCAAACGACAAGCTACTACCGAATTGAATCACGACAATTGGGATCAAGATGACCCAGCCGACCATGAAGAAATGGGCAGTTTTAAAATTGCACCCAAGGAAATGCTTGAAAAACGTGTTATCAGGACTGCTAAAAGGCGTACACAAGTTGCCGGTGACGAGGTAATTCTAAACATTTTATTTTATGAAAATATATGAAATGAAATTAGAAATCAT
Source organism: Agrotis segetum (assembly GCA_036375495.1). Classification (NCBI taxonomy): domain Eukaryota; kingdom Metazoa; phylum Arthropoda; class Insecta; order Lepidoptera; family Noctuidae; genus Agrotis; species Agrotis segetum. Next base: position 77,471 of record JAQSVV010000381.1, read on the forward strand.
AGAATAATGCTATTCCAACTTTAGAAAGTCAGTAAAAAACAGAGAACCTTTTTTTTCTGAAAATTAATTATTGTCATAAAGATCTACATAATATTTTATGAAATTTTAATGGAGAAGATGATACCTAGGTTAGCAGTATTCATGTGAAAATCTTCTGGCATTAAATTTGATAAAATTGGGGTAGAATTAGCTGATTTTGTGCTTGTAACTTATTGCAATTTTATTATTAGTCCATTCTTTAATTCTCTTTGTTTAAAATTTCAGCCCAAGAAAAGTGTCTTCAGTGGGTTTAGTGGATTCAATAAAGCACAACCAGCATCATTTGACTTTTTGTCAAAATTAACTAATGGCAACAATGACAGCAATAACTCATCGAACAAAGCAGATTCATCAGTAACATCCAGTTTATTTTCAAATAAACCACTTGCTAGTCCAAGCGGTGGTTTATTTAGCAGTCAGGCATCCACTACACCAAATAAGTCTCCATTTGGATCACCATCAACACAGGCAGGCTCAGGCCTATTTGCAATTCCTTCTCAAAACACCACATCTCCATCTATGTTTATGACATCTAAAGCTGATTCCACAGTTAAAGACTCACCATTTAAAATCCAATCTGTCACTAGCTCAACAGATAACAATACTGAGTCCACAAAATCATCTACTGCACCAGTTACCTCAAGTAAATTTGACATTCCGTCTACCAGTGCCAATGTAGCTAAATCATTGTTTTCAACAACTTCAAATTCAACACCATTTAAAATTCAACCAATGTCAAATTCTAGTACAGTGCAAAATACTTTTGGAATGGCATCAAAACCAGAAGCAAATCTAAATGAGACAGATAAAAAGCTAGAGGACACAAAGAATGATAAAAAAATGAAGTATTATTCAAAATTAAAAGGATTGAATGAATCTGTTTCAGATTGGATAAAAAAACATGTAGAACAAACACCTCTCTGCATACTTACTCCAATATTTAAAGATTATGAGAAGTATTTAAAAGAAATACAAGATGAATATGGTTCGGATAAAGAAGAAGTTGATAAAAAGTTAGATAATACATTCACCACAGGAGAAACAAAAACACAATTTGGTATCACTGCTACTAAGCCTGTAGCGGCAACTGGGAACAATTCATCAGGATCATCTATTTTTAATGCACCTCCAAGTTCCAAATCTCTATTTGCTACTCAAAGTAATACTACTGCGACAACTGAAAAATCAGAGAAATCAAGCACATTCTCCTTTGGAATTGGTTCATCTACTAATACTTCAAGTACAATCACAACCAGCTCAGCAGGATTTTCTTTCGGAGCTATTACATCCAGCACAGCAAGTGCTGTAACTTCTTCTCCTTTCTCATTTGCCACAACTACAAGCACTACAGCTGCCAATGGTACAGCCGCAACATTTTCCTTTGGGATTGGCAAGCCTTTCAGCTTTAATTCTAATATCAAACAAAACACAGACACTACCGAAGAAACCAATGAAGAAGAAGATGCTCCACCTAAAGTAGAGTTTACACCAGTTGTTGAAGAGAACTCTGTTTTTGATAAGCGTTGCAAAGTGTTTGTAAAGAAAGATGGCAATTTTGTTGACAAAGGTGTTGGCACACTTTATATCAAGAGAGTAGAGGAAAGTGGTAAACACCAGCTCCTAGTGAGAGCCAACACAAACTTGGGGACTATTTTGGTTAATTTGATATTAGTGTCTGCTATCCCAACACAACGCATGGGTAAAAACAATGTCATGTTGGTTTGCATACCCACACCAGAATCAAAGCCCCCACCAACACCTATATTAATCCGGGTGAAAACTTCAGAAGAAGCTGATGAATTACTAGAAACTCTCAACAAATATAAAGCTTAGCATAGTAATTGTACTGATTTTTGTTTGTATTGAGAACAGTGTACCTTTAATATTAGCTGGACTAGAGTAGCCAATTTTATTCGTGAAATGTATTTTTATTTAAATATTTTTTTTACATAATAATATTATCCATGTTTACGTGAAAATTCACCTAAAACAAATTATGCATTGTGAGATTGTAGTTCTTCATTAAAAGTGATATTCGTATCATTGTGTAACATTGAATGTTCAATCCTGCAATTGAAAAATACATCAGTTCCATTATTCCAAATCTGACTAGCTATTTTCATTTATTAATATTTCTTTGTAAACTTTATTCTTTTGTTAGGTTTGGGACACCTATAAGACACCATAATGATTCAAGTACATAGCTCAGTAATCAACACCTATGTGTCATTAAGATTAGCGAGTATGAATTAGCGAAGCAGCACCTAATAACAGGATTCATTTTAGCGATTATGTGTTTGCATCGACCAAAAAACTACCTTTTTGAAAGTCGGGACATACATGTAAGTACTCCCTGTAATCACCGATGCCCCTGGGCGTTTAGAGCAGTGGCTGTGTGCCTGTGTGTACTGGGGTCATGTGAAGGGAGGATTCCTTATCATCTGGCGTTTGGCCTGCTCCTTCGCTAACCGAACACTTCTCATCCCCCTCGCTCCGTATCCGTACCATAGCTTAAACCCAGACCACCGCTACACGCAAGACATAGCGGTGCTCCGCCTCAGCGGGGCAAACCTGCACTGTAAGCTCTCCGAGCAGTTCACACTATGGTGATGGCACCCGGGCGTATCGTCAGCGCCGTAATATCCATAAGGCACTTTAGGCCAGTGCAGTAATTAATCTGCGATGTGATGATAAAATATAAATAGGTAATGACTTTACTTTCATTCTTTTTCCAAATTGCGTTGATAAGGTATGAGGGCCCGAAACGAGCTGTGTTTAGGGGCCCCGAGATGGTTAATCCGGCCCTGCGTATCATCCCGCTGAATCCGAAAACCACCTGTAGGTACCTACTTAGTAGGTCCCATCTTAATGTTATAAAGCTGGACTGTTTGTTTGGTTTAACTACGTTAATCTCAAGAACTACTGATTCGAATTGAAAAAATATTTGAAGGATAAGTAATCTATTTGTCGAGGAAGCGGTGCGACCAATATAAGCCATGCAGTGGGGGGGTGGAACAGATAGTACATTATATATATGTACATACAGCTTGGCCAGAACGGGTTGAAACGGAACTAAAAATTTTATTTTTGACAGCGTTTTAAAATCTTTGATATTTGATGTAAACAAAGACCGCAGGTTCGTTAGATTTATTATTGTGCCATAAAACTAACGTAAAAAGTGAATAAAAATAAAATCATTCAAAGTGCTGGTAGCGCGAAGACAGTGGCGACTTCCGGTTTTCTACATTTTTATGTCAAGCTGTACAATCGACAAAGTTGAATTATGAACCACCATAAGCTTATTTTCTTAAGGCTCCTACACATAGTGCCGGCCAAGCCGCGGTGCACCCGGTGGCATTCAAAGCCGCTGGCTTTGCCACACAAAGGAGCCGCCGGGTTACGCGGCTTGCCGGCGTCAGTTCGTTTCTGGCGTTCAAGAGGCGTTCTATGTGACTGTCACAATAGGACTGATGCTTGGCGGCTTTGCGCGGCTCGTGCCGGCGGCTTGCATTGCCGGCGGCATAGCCGCTCGGGATAAAGCCGCATGTGTGTCTTGCCTTTGCAGATCCAAATTCGCGTAAATATACATAACCATGGTAACGTCTTTAATCTTCGTCAATTTAACGGATTCAAACGATTTATTGTCAAAATGGGTACCTAATGTGATTCATCAACGACTTTGTCGATTATACCTACTGGTACCTACTCTTATTCTTCATCAAGGTACAAAGTAAGCACTGCAATATTGCAGGCCTTTTTATACAGATGTATATCTATCAGTAAGGGTCGATTTATACTAGCGCAGAGTCGAAGCGCATCGAAGCGTATTTCTAAAACTGAACATAACAATTTCAACCTTAACTCCACAGCGTAACGCACATAATTATTACTTCCAAGATTTAAAAAAAGTCGCTCGCATACTTCAGAATTCGCGCGTCTGCGCGTGAACAACGCTGATCGTGAATCGTAAAAATCTTAGAAGTAATGTTACGCTGTGGAGTTATGGTTGAAATTGTTATGTTCAGTTTTAGAAATTCGCTTCGATGCGCTTCGACTCTGCGCTAGTATAAATCGGTGTATTCCCGTTCGTCCACTCGACTTCGTCCCACTAGTGGGACGAACGGGAATTTACAAAAATAATATTTAATTTGTTCCCGATCGTCCCACTTCTAATTCAAGAGTGGACGAACGGGAATATGTTGTTCGATTAGTGCCATTCGTCCCACTAAAAAGATTTGTGCAGAATATGTGTGTCCGTTTCGACCGCGCGGCCACGACGTTTTTTTTAAATAAAAACCATCCCAAGTTTTTGTAAAAAAATGTAAAAGTCGATTCCCAAAAACCATAAATTTGTCAAAGCAATGGTTAAAAAGTTATAAGGGTTTGAACGTGGCCGCGCCATCGAAACTTTCCGAACCGCGCGGCCATGGAGATCTTTAAAACTAAGAGTCGCAGAGACCTGAAATTTTGGGAAATAGTAGATTGAATTTGTAAACCAAATGTAAAAATATAGAAAAAAATCCTGTGTTTATATTTTAGGAGCTGCTATATGCTATATCACATAAATCACAGATTGATGTCCTTGTGTAAACCAACAATCTGTGATTTATGTGATTTTTAAAGAAATGTATGTCCTAGTGTAAGCGAACAATCTGTGATTTTTAAAGAAATAACATTATTGTTTTACGTACCTTATTGTTTCATTTAAATTCGAATCCTTGAGATAGTATCATTTCTAATATAAAAATAGGTGGAAAGTTCTCTGTAAATAATAATCCGTGGTCACCGTAATCGAGATATTAAAGATTTATTAGAGATTTTGTTCAACAGCTCCTGAAACATAAACCTAGGATTTTTTTTTGTATTTTTGGTAGTTTCGACATATTCAAATCTAGGTTTTACAAAAAAATTCAGACCTCTGCGATGCTTTTTCAGCGAGATATTGGTGAAAAACTAAATTTTCAACGTTTCGATGGCGCGGCCATGGGGTTTTAGTCTTATAGCTCCTAAAATATAATCTTAGGATTTTTTGTTGTATTTTTACATGTTTCGACAAATTAAAATCTATATTTTACAAAGAACTTCAAACGTCTGAGATGTTTTTTCAGCGAGATATCGGCGATAACGTGTTCGTCACCGTTTCAATGGCGCGGCCATGAGGTTTTAGCCTTGCAGCTCCTAAAATATAAACACAGGATTTTTTTCTATATTTTTACATTTGGTTTACAAATTCAATCTACTATTTCCCAAAATTTCAGGTCTCTGCGACTCTTAGTTTTAAAGATCTCCATGGCCGCGCGGTTCGGAAAGTTTCGATGGCGCGGCCACGTTCAAACCCTTATAACTTTTTAACCATTGCTTTGACAAATTTATGGTTTTTGGGAATCGACTTTTACATTTTTTTACAAAAACTTGGGATGAGTTTTATTTAAAAAAAAACGTCGTGGCGGCGCGGTCGAAACGGACGTGAAATATGTTTATTCGTTGTTTCGTAGTTTGCTTGTCCTTTACTCCACTTCGTTCTCGACAAGCGCTATACATTTTTTCTTATAAATTTTATAAATCGCAAAGTTGATTCTGTGATTTTTACTGTCATTGAAATTGCATTGAAATGACGAATTTTTATTCCAAATTTGTTTTTTTTACCAATTCCACCAATACCACCGGTCTTATATTATTTAGTGGGACCAATAGAACTACAAAAAAGAATTAATAAATTATTCCCGTTCGTCCACTCAAAACATTTAGTGGGACCATTGGAAAAATAAATAACGAATTCCCGTTCGTCCCACTAGGAGGACGAAGTCAAGTGGACGAACGGGAATACACGTATAAATCGACCATAATACTATTATAACATATTCTGCTAAACCCCTGCTCTATCTACTTGAAGAAATAAGAACAATCAGATAAAACTTTGTCACATTTTATTACAAGGCTATTTTTACACAATTTTTAAATACCAGTAGTATTCATGGCACTGAGCAATATTGTAAGCCCATGTAACCAAGGTATAATAAATTATAATTTTAGAATTTTTTCATATAAAATGATTTTTATTGTACAATTTTACCCACAAGAATGACACAAACTATATCATAGATTATTATGACTATGCACCACAATAATGTTGATATACTTTGAGAAACAAAACTATTTTACATATTTATTTTTTAAATAAAATTCATTAAGCATCCAGCATATTTATATGTAAAATATAATATTGCACATTATGTACCAGATATATAACTATTTGGGGTCATTTGCCCAAGGCCCATTTGAATCCTGTGCATATGAATTTCAACATTATTTTGAAAGAGTTTCTGATGATGTGGTTCTAATTTCATTTTAATTTGCTCCATTGTGCCTTGTAAAACAGTTAATTCATATGCATTTTGATCAGAATCGGACAAGCTTTTCACCTGAAGCATTAAAGCAATGAGATCTGTAATAAGGTCAATCAAATTAGGGTCTTTGACAGTTCCATTATTATTCTTTTCTACCAACAAAGATGCCTTTTCACGGCATATTTCTCTCAGGTGTGAAGGTACTAACATTGCAGCTAAGCTAGGCTCTGGGGCAATTTGCTGACAATACTGTTGAACATTATTTATGTAATCCTGCAAATCCATATTCATTTTTTCCAATTCAATTACTACTGCAGCATACTTTCGTTCAAAATCCTCCGGCATTTTCTGACCAAATGATTTTCGTTTCTCTGCATCACAGTTATATTCTTTTAACAAATTGATTTTGTCTCGTTTAGCATTTAATATTCTTCTTAATTTGACAATTAGTTCTAAAAGTGCAAATGGGTAACTGCCAATAGTATCCATTTGTTTTGCTATATCTGAGCAACCAATAAGAGGGTCACCTTGAGAATTATTGTTTGTTGGTTCATACAAGCTAAATATATCTTGGAGTACAAAACGTGGTCGAAACTTCTTTGCTATACTGGAAAGACTTATAGTATCTGGTGGTTCATTAGATAGAACTTCATAATCTGGCACTGAATGTGTACCGAGTTTTGGACGTTCAAATGTTATCCTGTATGTGTTGTTAGAAGTGTCAACTGCATCTATACATCCTGTGAATAAACCATCCTGAGGTTTACGTAATCTTGCTGTTACTTTAGTTCCCACTACTAATTGCATAGGTATCTCATTTGGCAAATCCTTAACACTGATATCAGCTGCTTTCCTTTGCTGTATAAATCTTATTAATTTTCTTTTCCTCTCAAGTTCTCTCCGCTCTTCATCAAAAAATGCCTGTGAACATCTTCTGGGCTTGCCCATCATTCGCCTTATTTTAGACCACTGCACCTGTGTTAACTTGCGGTTTGTAAGTTGTGGAAAAGATTCTCTTAGGCAAATCATGAAATCATTTTCTCCATCGAATAGAACTTTATCTATGTTACTATAGAAATACTCAAAACACACCCATTTATGAGCTTTTGGTAGCTTCAACAAATTTCTTAACCTCATTCCAATTCTATGTCCAGATTTGGTGTCAGGTGATTGGGGACCAGCGGGTTCAGATTTGTCATCATATTTTTCACTCTCCCTTTGAACTTTAGATGGTGATTTCTGCTTTTTTGCACTTGATTGCTTAACAGGAGTTTTAGAGATTATTTTCGGAGTCCGTTTTGGTGATTGACGAGGAGGCGAAGTATTAACAAAATCATCAACAAATATGAATCTGTTTTTCTTTCTAATTCGAGCTGGCATACCTCGCGCGTTCAACTTTTGGACAGGTTCACTCGGTGCTGGTTTTGGCGGTAACTTAGTACCGACCCTATGAAGACCGAGCGCGGCTGGGCCAAATGCTGGGGGCTCTTCATCTTCTTCGGGAAAATCCATATCCATTGGTTCATCCTTAACTCGATAGTGTGATCTGGGTGAAAAATCCTCTTCATCATGCTCTCCTGAACAAAACAACACACAATTTATATAACTCACTCAAGAAAACTTCTTTATGAATAAGCACACCATAACAATGTGTCTCTTGGGATATTAATACGTCAAAGGGTTTATTGTGCTTTAATTCTTAATTTCAATGTGAAAGTGATTGACATTTCGGCAAAAAATTTGAATTTTTTCAAATTTTGAATCTAGCGAACAACATTGCAATCGTAGCTTTGGCGGAGAACACATTTTAAGTATCTCAAGTAAATACTGGTACGTACGCAATTGAAAAAACGTTTCTTTTCAAAACAATCAAATAATCCAAATAGTTTAATAATTTAAAAAATTACAAATAAACAAAACTTACTTTCTGATTTATCCGCCATGTTGATGAAATATATTTGATTTGAAGATGTGAGCGCCAAGAACAAATACGATCGGATATTATCTGTGGTGCTGCCGTGCTGAGTGCCAAAGCCAAAACAAATATTGATTTTTTATGAATTTTTAATTATTTTAAATCATAACAATAAACTACCCGAAATTCAAGATTATAATAATAATAAAATTTTATTACACGATTACATAAATCGAAAATTTTAAAATAAAAACTACAAAACTAGCCTACGTGATTGAAACGAAAGTGCACTTTGTTTGTCGGTGCGCGCTACCGTGCAGTGGACTAATGCCGCGTGCACACCGGGCCAACGAGCGCTTTCGCTGACTATCCACACCAAGGTCGAGTGGTCCCATTCCATTGTTGTTTGTTACTTTTGTTACCCGCCACTTCACACTTTGTTTCGGATCAACAGCAAACGACAACGAAGAATCGTTGACGTTTGGTGATCCGTCCATATTTATGACCAACCCTGTCCAGTAAACCCTTCGTTGGGCCTTCATTGGCCTGGTGTGTACATGGCATAAGACTTGAACAGAGACCTTATCATGAGTTTTCAGTTATTCTCAGTTATTCTGAACCGCTGTCAGTCACATCAATCAAGAGAGAAAATTATATGAGTTAATTCTTAATTCCTGAACATGATATTTCATCAAGTAATAATAACATTGCTTTCATACGGTACATTGATCAAATGTGCAACTACAAACTCATCCCACTTTGAGATCATTGCATGCTATAACAACTCTTCCTCTTTTGAAACTGTTACAAATAAACCGAAAGTTGTAGATGTTCTATCCGGATCAATAGTGCAGCTTTGGTGTCATTTTTGGTAAGCAACACTTTTTTTTTATACATGATTTGACTTGTGTCCTCGTTTATTCGGCGAGTGCAAACAGTGTTAGCTTCTTATTTGGGTCGAAATATCATCAATGAGTCCTCCCACCCTGGGTGATGGAGGGTAACGGACTGTCGCAAGTCTGACTCATATCGACTAAAACATACCCTGTTCCATGAATTTCCATTTGCATTCCAGGGTAACGGTAACCTTTTAAGACATTCCCACGATCACGACGACTTAGGTGTCAACTCAAACGAAAAATATTTCATCCGAGGATGTAACGTCACCCTTAGTATAATGAAAGGGGTCGACTCATCCGGAAGTTCGGATGAGTCGTCGCATAGCTAATATTCATCCGAATAGACATATATGTATAAGTACAAAAAAAATGTGTTTAGGTCAATCTTCAATATTGATGCATCCGTTGAGGATAATGACGATCTTTATTACTTGTGCAACCATCCATTGACAAAACACAAAAATATAAATTTTGTCAGTGGATGGTTCCGTCACCCTTAATAAAATGAAAGGGGTCGACTCATCCGCAAGTTCTGATGAGTCGTCGTATAGCTAATATTGATGTGGTCAATTCATCCGAATAGACGTAAGTACAAAAGAATGTGTAAAATAACAAAAAAATGAGTAAAATAACAAAAAATGAGGATACACACACACGTAGGATTTGCCATAGGATTGAGAATGCAATACCGTCTTCAGTATGTCCAAACGCGATGTATTGCGGATGAGTTGACACCTACTAAGTCATCACGACACCCTGGGGACCGACGTGTGAGGATAAGAAATGTCTCTCCCTTTTCATTTCTGCTTCACCGAAGGAGGTGATCGCATTGAGGCTTGCATTAGTATAAAAGTATCGGGCGTCATTATCCTCAACGGAAGCCTCAAAATTGAAGATTGACCCTTTCATACCTTAAATGCCAGAACTAACCGTTTTTAATTTAACCATTCGTTCCATTTCAGCGATGTTAAAGAGGACTACTATCCTAAATGGTGGTTTTACAAACCTAGAGGAAAAAATAAACAGACAGTTATATTATCGGACATTGTAAATAATGATTTTAGTACCAAAATAATAATACCACCAGTTCATACGTTAAATATAAATGATTTTAAAGAAAATGACTCAGGAATTTATACATGTAAAAGTCCTGAGCTGGTAGAAAAAAGGAATGTGTTGAAGTACATACTTGAAGGTTAGTCAACAATAACCAATGATATATTATAATGAGGGATTTTCTTTTCTATGTTTTCCCTGTCAATGGATAGATGGCGCTGAACTTGATATGTGACTGCAATAAACGGAACGTCACGTCATTTTTTGTTTTTTTCACTTGTATGTAATTTTGAGATCGTAAAACAAAAAGTACATGTCATGTCATTGTCAGTCACATCTGAAAATAAATAACAACAAGGAAAAAGAAAAAAATATTCATTTACAAGACTTTTTAATTAATGAGTTTTCCACGCCAAAAAGAAAAGGTCCCAAGAGAAAAAGAAGCGAAGTCTGTGCCTCGTGGATTTGTGCAAAAATGAAGGCATACATCTTTTTCCTAGGGTCACACCGTCAGTTCAACGCCATCTATCGAGTTCTTGGAAACTACTTTTTTTTTTTAAACTCCAAAAAGAAAACCTCCCATTATCAACCTCATTGCCAATAACAAAAACTTCACGCTGGGAATATACATTGCAGTAGACGACCAATGTGTTTCCAAATAGAATGATAAAAAGCATGTTTTGTTAGTACAATTATATTTAATTTGTGTATATTTTACAAAATAAATAACTTTGGACATTAAATTGACGGATTTGTTCGGTGTAAACACAACACAACCATTTTGCAAGAATACAATTTACATGTACAGATGTCAGCACGTCAACATAACCCAAAATTCATCGTTAAGATTACTGATTTTCTTTAAATTTTAACAGTTGTTATGAATGTTCAAATCAGCCCCAAATTTGGAACGTCTGTTCAGTGGCAAGATTATAAAAGAAACTATTTCGACACGATAAACAAGAAATTTAAAATGTCTGAAGAAGAACCTTTTAAATCACTCAGAAGGGATTTAAATAAAACTTTCAAGTTAACAACAATTTGGGAAAACTGGGGCGAATGTAAAGACTTTGGCCGTCAGAAAGGTGTACGCAAAAGAATAGGTAGATGTCGATTACAGCCTACTGTTGTTGATGCCACCCTAAAGGTAAAAGCAATTAAAATGTATAAACGGCTACACATCAAGCTATACAAAACCAGTAGGTATAATCTGATCGTTGTATGTGCGGAATGATCATACAAAGCGAGACCACGATAAACTAGTAATATAGCTTGATTTGTGGCCGTGTGTACTTGTATAAATGTAATTATTCTACCGCCTTAGATCGGAAGTAACTGTAAGAGTTGTGCTGTGGTTGTGCTGAATATAAGCCACCGTTTTCTTTCAATTGTCCCTATGCGTTCTAGAATTGCGGTTAACTCCTATGAAATTACTTAAGGTGAACCTTAGTGATATTTTCTTAAAGAGATGTACTAATATTACAGAAACCTACAACGGGTGTTGGTATTAATATGGCTGCCATATCATATTTAAGTGATGGCTATGATATTTCCTGCCGTTCATCACAACTCAATAAAACGTTACCTAAAATTAGTGAAATTGTGAGAAATATTCCCGACTTTGAAGCGGAGGAAACGTGCCATGTTTTAGAAAGAGGTAAAATACTCGTACACTACGTAAACACGGCTATACATCAAACTATACAGAACCAGTTTGTCTTGGACTCGCTTTATATGATCTTTCCGCACATTGAACGGTCAGCTTATACTAGTTTAGTATAGCTTGATGTGTAGCCGTGTGTACGTAGTAAGAGTAGATCTATAGAGACAGAAACATTTCTTTCTTTTTCTGTCGCATCTTGACGATCATTTTGTTTTTACGGTTCCCTACCAAAGGGTAATTTACACAAATAACATTGTGTTCATTTGATTTGATGTTTGTCGCAGTGGCTAAGCGATGGAACAGCATTGCGTGTTGCAGGTTCGATTCCCGCTTGGAAGAAATTTTTGAACGATCTGCAAGTAGTTGTTACGGGTCTGAGCTTTTGTATCATGTGAAGAGAAATTCCTAATTAAGTATTTTTAATTTTTGCAGTGAAACACAAGTTATATAAGGATAAAAATAAACATAAAACCATGAAACAAGTAGAAGAAAACACTCATGTAACACTTTCATGCACGGAAGCAGCTTCAAATTCAGATTTAAAATGGTTTAAAGACGCTATGCTGTTAAATTCTTTATTTAGGTGATACATATTTGTTGTATTTTTTAATATTAATCCAAATGCATTTTGAAACTGTAATGCTTAATTTATTAAGTTTATTTTTTGTTTCAATTTCCCGATATTTCGGCAAAGTAAATGATAATTTTCATTCGTAATCAATTAGAATATATCTATTTGTACATGTTCATAAACATTTTTACAGAAATAACAATAAATACAAGAATGAAGAAGAACCTCACATATCAATAGATAGTAATAATTCTCTCCATATATTACACATTAGTAAAAATGAAGAAGGAAATTATTCATGTCTCTCGAATGGGAAAACAATTCAAGAGTTTGAAGTAATGGTCCTGTCTAAAACTTCTTTGTTGAATCAAGGTAAATTAATCAAAATACGATATATTAGTCATTGACGTCATTAAGTAAATAATTGTAATTAGTAACTGTTAATAAAAATATATAATTATGTATTTTGTTTCAGAATTTATTCGTTATTCAATTTATCTAGGATTCGTGATGTCATTGGCTATAACATGTTATTGCGCTGGAGTTTGTGTTGCTTGGCATCGCAGATCTTCATTCGTAGATCCACTAAATGTAAACAAAAAAGGAAATCAGGAATACTTTCGTCTACAATGCCAACGAGAAAGGCTATTGAAATGAATGTAGGCAGTTAATAATAATTAATAGATTTAAAATGACCTAGAAACCCACGCTTTTAAACAACAAATAAAGTTCAACAGATAAAGTTGTATGGGTCGATCAACAGTGCTGCCATCACACATGTTAGTTTTCACTTATGATTCGTGATCTTAGATCTTAGACCTAGACGATCGATTCATAAGTTTCTTCTGTCAGTACTCAGTTGATGAAACCCATTAACGATCACTTGAAAATTATAAAAAAAAAACTTGACAGATTGGGATGTGCCTCCGTCTGTACTTTTAAATAATTAAAATGGTGCAAACGACTGGAAGCCATGACGAAAATATTCAAAAAAGAAAGTTAAAGTGACAGTTGAACAGCTGTATTTGACACATATCAACCGTCACTGTCAGTGCTGTCAACCCGTGTAATAAGTTAAAATTGACAGCTGACGCGTACGTAGTAGCGGTAGTAAAAGTTTTGGTTGTGAAGAACTCGATGTTTTAAAGTTTCGTAAATTAATGTATTTATTTTGTGACTCTTAATAATTATTATATTATTACAAAATGAACTACACTAGAGTGTTTTTGTGTTCTATATTGGTGTTCTTTGTGGCAAAGGAAGTTCAAAGTAAGTTTTCACTAAGTTTGACACGACTTTATTTATCAAGGTAAAGTGAGAGTTGTCCAACAATAACTTGTAGAATGTATGCGAGTCTCTTCGCTGAGTACGAGCAACTAATACCAACCTCAAACTTTTCGTAGTTAATGGTGTAATTTTTCATCTTCACCATTTCTATAAAATTAGAAAGTTAGTAATAAGTAAGTCCTGTCATTCGTTAAGTGATTTAAATTAAAAATCTATATGTTACAGGTTTACATAAGCGATGCATAAGATGTAGATCGCGAGGAGAACTTGGTACCTGTGGAGATCCTTTTCCAATAAATGTGACGGAGACTGTGGTTGAACAAGGTCTCCATGTTGTGGCCTGTCCCTCAGGATGGTGTGGCAAACTATTAGAAGGCAGTGTTGGGGCTTTCAGAGAAAATGGTGAGTGGATAAATCCATAGTAAATATTTTTATTTACAAATATAAAAGTGCTTCTCATGATTTAATTTACCAAGTGAATTTATCTACTGTTTGATTGGGAACATTAAAAAAAAAACTGGTGATCCTAAATCTGTTAAAAAAAATGTAAAGTCTGCAAGACTAAATATCACTACTTTTTTATTGTTAGCCACATAAGAAGCGGTCTATTATTGTTTAGTTCTTCATCTTTCAATTGTCATTCAGCCTTTCCAACTACAAATCTTAGTGCAAATATTATTTCTTACAAAAATAATCATTAATTCCACAGATTATGGCACAGCATCTGAACGTATGTGCCTGCAACGAGCCCCAAGTGATTATGAAGAAAGGTGTGCCTACACTATGTGGAATCGTAAAAAAGTTTATATGTGTTTCTGCAATGGTGACCTTTGTAACTCAGCAGTAGGAGTCTCATCATACCCACTTGTACTTGCAGTAGCTGTTTTAATATCCATGTACAACTATTATTTTTAAAGGAAGTTGTATCTTATAAAACTTTATATGTATATTGTGATAATTATAATATCTAAGTTAGGGCAGTTGTTCCTGAGCTGCACTAATGTCTGCCTGTCTAAACAGGGTATATGAAAGAACTGGGCTACTTTGGCTACCAAAATGTAGCCATTCTGCTACACTTAGGATGTGAGGATGCATTTGATAACTTTCCACCCACCCCAAATAAAGGGAAACCGTTCTAATTTTATTAATCATCGGTTTTTATTAATCATGACGGGGGGTCATCATTTATTTTGATATTTATGTAAAAATGGGTCAGACTTTTCCCTTATCAGCAAAATATGTAAATATTTTAAAAATATTCATCAATCTTCTGGACTATAAACAAGATAACATTTTAATTTTTTTTTATATGTATAATTGAGTTTACTTCTTGAACCAGCATAATGTTTATTTGTTATTTCACAAACTCTTATCAGTATTGTTTGAGTAGTTTCGAGGGATCTTTAACATTTTATCAATTACCTATCTGAATTTTTCTGCTCCTATTCTTTGTAAAATACCTATGTTCATTATATTTGTTTCTGGGATTCTAAATGTACCTAAGTTGAAATGAAGTTCCTGTAAATTAAAATATTGAATTTCAGTTTTTCTAGGAGTGAACTAGGGAAAAAACGTTACAATTAATGTTGCATGCTCTTTTTGGAAATGAATCTCATTCCTTATGATTCTTTCATTCTTAATGACTTTTAATTTAGATAGTTAAAAAGAATAATTATACATTAAGTTCTTATCATTTCTTAATGACCTAAACAGTTAAGAATGTCATTTATGTTAGTGATTCTTAAACCACAAAGAGAGTTGTCCTAATTATGATTTTTGATAACTATAAGTAGATTGCTTAAAAATGATACCATTTTGGTATTGTTTTATTTTTCATGCATGTCCAATAACAATGGCTGATTTAGACAATGCAAGAATTTGCTCTTCTTGCATATTATTGAGAGACAATGAATTCAGTTAATCAAACGATTACCTTTTATGTAGTCAAAACTGCGAGCAAGTTCTTGCATTGCCTAAATAAGGCTATATGAAAAAAGGAATTGAGGGTAATAATTATGTAGGTATATGGGGCTTTTGAAAATACCTGTGTTCTGACATGAATTGTCTTCCATAAGTGCATAGTCAATTAAAACATGTTATGGTAAATCGCAAAGGCCTAATTATTACTAATTATGTACTTGATATATACTTAATTATTATTATTGTATATTGATTGAGATGTTATATACTCATAGAACTCAGACCAATAAGGCAATTTCTCACAATACTTCATTATAAGTATGATAAAAATGTGTTCAATATTTATATATCTGTATCACTGCCTTTGAACCATTATGAATTTAAGATAGAAATAATTGTGTATTATAAATGTGAATATTTATAAATAATTATGTGAGCAATTAACGATATTTCTCATAGTTAGGTAAATTATAGTTCGTAGGTATTTGTTGTACTTAATTATTATTTAATAGATTGATTCCGTCCACTAATAGACATTCCGATTTTCTATAACTTGCTCATTAAACTGATTTACAGTACTGTTAGGATATGTCATTTATTTATATATCGAACAAGGTAAGCACATTCCAGCCACTATTGAACTTAATTTTTTTTTTTTAAATCAGTTTGTTATCAATTTTAAATTCGTGACAAAGACATATAAAATACTGGACAGCTCAACTGTTTTGGTAATATAGTCATATCCCGATTGGCTTTTGTCTTGATCTGTATGTCTGTCTGTACACATTTAATTTCTCTCTATTTTGCTAGGTAGCTAAGAATATAATTCTTATTTAGAAAAGGACTGTAATACGTAATGCTCACAAGGAATTTAGATGAATAATATTATATTTATAAACAAATATTTTGTAAAATTAAAACGCAATAGAATTAGTTGTGTATAATATTAATGACTTTTTTATTGAGTATTTTTACAGTTGTATACAAATATATAATAGCATGTTCTTGTTTTGTTTTATTCGTCGGGTCGGAGTTCGCTAGGGTCGGTTATAGGGCCATGTGTGACGTATGCTAGCTATCCTATGAGGTTTCAAATTGTTCTCGATCCTGAGTTCCTGATTGGCTAGGAGTGACTCGATGTGAGGTATATCGTGGAAGTAGTAAAGACCATGGCGAGCTGACCGCTTGACTGCTGCTATTGCTTCTGAACCCTCCAGTAAGTAGGGGTCCAGGGATTCTGCTTCTGAAAATGCAAGTTCATTAATATGATTATAGGCCTTCTGACCGGCCACAGCGGACAAAATCAACGAATAGTAGCTATCTGCGCGGGATATATTTATATACTTATAATACACATGCGTGTGCGCAGGCACCGGTGGATTTTTTGTTCGTTTACTCTCACAGTCTAATTGAACGGCAATCCGAGACCAATAGGGCAGTTCAATGATATTATAGGTACTGGCGAAACACCCTGGGTACGCCGAGATGACATTGAAATGAAAATAAAATATAAATTATTTCACTCATAAGTTTTTTATTGATGAAATAATTTTAAACATGGTGTTAGTAGTTCCAGAGGTTAACTTCCTACAAACTTACAAACATTACCTATACGTCTTAGTATAATGAGTGATATATCAACAAAAGGCAAGCATGCGTTTGCACTACCTATCAACTTCGTTCCCGGTAAGCACGATTCAAAGCGGATAGAACGCACAGTCGAGGCCACTATTTTTGACTCAGCCATGAATCAGCTGGAAATACTAAGGGTATTGAAGCGAACGTCGTTCATTAGTTTTGCATTTCTGATTTTAATCATCTAGTCTTACTTTTGTTGTTGATTGTACACTACCTACCGCAACAGCTTAGTAGTTCCCAACGAAAACATATTGATTGCCAGAATCTAATTTTCGTTTTCACATATACAAGGCAACTCATAATGTGTCATTTGCCCAACCTTTCCCAAATATACCTATATATTGGGTTCGGTGTCTAGTCTAACCGGACGCAGCTGAATATCAGTATTTTAGATGGGTGACACCCTTGACACATATTACCCTTGAGTTTAAGATTTTTGAGTTCTAAATAATGGGATAATGGTAACAAGTGTCACGGATCTACAAAATGACTGCCGCCCGCCCCGGCCTCGTAACGTGCTTTCTGAAGATTAAATTCTAAGATTAATGATGGTCACATCCACATAATTATCAACATCTGCAAACGCTCTACGCTCAGCCACAAATCGAATAGCATGTGATGCATGTGTTAGTAAAAAATAGCATTAGTCTATTTTCCACTTAGAGGCAACATCAACACCAGTTCTAAAGCTTGTAAGAATATAAGCTAAAATACTATTTATTACAATATAATAATATTCCACAACTATTACACAACACCATCTTACCATCTAGTCCCAAGCTAAGCTGAGCTTGTTGTTATAGGTACCATATAGTTACACAAATACTATATAATTCTAAATACATACATATTATAGATAAATTACACCCAGACACAGAACAGATGATCGTGCTCATGACTCATCACACAAACATTTGTCCTGGGTGAGGATCGAAACCACGACCTCCGGCATAACACTCAGCCTAGGGTCACTAACCATTAGACCACAGGCCTGTCAATTTACAATAAGTTTATTATTTACAATAAGTTATTATTATTTACAATAAGTTTTACCTGACAATACCTCACTGCGGCGGTTGCCAGCAGCCCCAAAACGGGGCGGGTTTATCGGTGGGATGAACAGACCTTCAGGCCACAACGACTCCGGGTCGGGAGAGTCTACCTTGTACGGCGATGGCGGCAACAAAGGTATCGCAACATCTGGAAAAAGAAATCGCATTGATTTAATCTTATAGGTACTAATATTATAAAGCTGAAGTGTTTGGTTGA
This sequence comes from Agrotis segetum, assembly GCA_036375495.1. Taxonomy (NCBI): domain Eukaryota; kingdom Metazoa; phylum Arthropoda; class Insecta; order Lepidoptera; family Noctuidae; genus Agrotis; species Agrotis segetum. Next base: position 96,075 of record JAQSVV010000381.1, read on the forward strand.
ACGCGCCAATCTCAGGAACTAAGGTCGAATTTAAAAAAATCTGTCGGTTTGTTTTATCGAGATAGGCATGGCTATGTAACCTCACGCTATGGCCAATAGGGGCAGGTGGCGATAAGGGAAAAATAGTCTACTGCCTGTGTTAGCCTGCCTCTGCCTAACGCTTAATGTTATTTCTTCTATGGTGTGAGGCCCATATACCCATATGGAGCGAGCTCATCATCATCATCACTTTTTAATATTCCCACTGCTGGGACACAGTAGGCCTCCTCTCTGTCTCATAATCCACCACGCGCCCAGTGCGTACCTATTGGTGGATGTCACATGATGTTTTCGAATATTTGGTTCTAGGACATGCCGGTTTCCTCACGATGTTTTCCTTCACCGTTTTGAAAGCAGTGGCGATGAAATAAATTATATTAAATAATACGCCTGGTGGGGTACGAACCCACAACCTACAACTCGTAAGTCGGGACCGATACCACTGGGCCATCACTGCTTCATCTAGAGCAAGCTCACCCAGAAAGAACTGAAACTCCTGCGCATTGCTGGAACACAGTTAAAACTATTTGGCGGTAGACTCCTATAGGGCCTATTCCCTCGCTCGCATGCACGCGATACTAGAGAATAGGATCGCGTGCATGCGAGCGAGGGAATAGGCCCTATCATGGACCATGCCCGGGTGCCTATTTCCAAAGCCTATACTATTTCAGTCACGAGTCGGACTCTACTCGATTAGCTTTTGTTTGTGCATATTTCTCAACAAAACCTAATCTATCTCAGTAAAAAACTTGACTCAAATAGATTAGCTTTTGTTTTGATATTTTCAAAGAAAATGCACGTACAAAACCTAGTTCTATATAATTCATGTCACTCGAATAGCTAGACTTTCGGCGAGTTATTTTTAAACATTACGTACGAGCAAAACCTTGTCGAGTAAAGGCTCACTAGCTATATGAGTAAATTTACCTCGGAATTTAACTTTTCTTAAATTTTGTAGTACTTGAATATCGCAAATACGACTGTGGGCACCCCGACTCGGACAGGTTAGGTTAGAAGGGGATGGCGGGGTCTGAAAGACCCCGCCATCCCCTTCGTGGTTATTTTTTTTTAAACCACCCGGAAGTAGGAGCACGCGAAGCGGTGCTCCGTCGACGTTTTCAACATTTTACTTAGTTTAGTGAAATGACATCATGATCTCTGACTTTATATTAGTATTTTTGTCATAATTATCACTAGATACTTTTCTTGATAATTGGATTTCGTGAAATCCCTGATTTCTTCATTTCACTGCGACATGCATAAACAAAACATCGTCTTTTTTTAGAGTTTGACTCGTGGATGACTGGTACTAGATTTTGTCCGTGCATTTTCTTCGAAAATATCAAAACCAAAAGCTAATCTATTTGAGTCAAGTTTTTTACTGAGATAGATTAGGTTTTGTTGAGAAATATGCACAAACAAAAGCTAATCGAGTAGAGTCCGACTCGTGACTGAAATAGTATAGGTTTTGTTGAGAAATATGCACAAACAAAAGCTAATCGAGTAGAGTCCGACTCGTGACTGAAATAGTATAGGTTTTGGAAATACGCTGCCCGGGTTGACGGCGCGTTGCGTTCCGGGGCCTCCCTCTAGAGGGCCAAGCCTGCCGGGGTCACAGGACTTCTCTCATTACCCCCGAACACAAAGGGCTTTTGAAGGACAGCATGGGTTTTAGTCAGTACGAGTCTGATAGTCTCATTGAGGGAGGACTCATTTGATGATTTAACCACGCTTAAAAAAAAAGAACCAATAAAACATACTGATGAAAGACAAAAATATGATTTTTTGTCTGGCTCCAGATGAAAATGAGGTGTCACCCACCATTGTCCGACGCGGTGTTGAAAGTGTTAATGTTTTTCTAATTTAACCGAAAAAAACTTACTTACCCATATAATTGTTGTACTGCCAGGGAGCTCCGTTCAGTGAGTTGTCGCGGTGGAATGTGTCCTCGTTATTGAAGGGTATCGTTGGCTTTACTCGTGGATAGCCTGTGCCTCGAGGTTGTGGCGGCGCTGAAATAAATAAATTAATTTTGAATTCGTTTAATTACTTGAATGAGGTCTCTGCGACCAAACTTATTCATTGTTACACAGTGGACCAAATATTATTATACCTAGTTTTTTTTACAAGGTTAGGAATCATCTATATTGAGTCATTCCTCTCATTCTGTCAGAGTCGTTCTGACTGAAATCTACGGTGTCCTTCAATAGCCCATTACATTCTAAGGTCAGGGTTACCCGATAAATCAGACCCGCGACCCCGGCAGGCTTTGGCCCTCTAAAGGCGCATCCACACATGCCCGGCGGCACGGCCGGCGGCATGGCCGGCGGCCGTGCCGCCGGCAATGAAACAACATCTCATGTTTAGTTTGTTTATGTTTTCAAGGCGGTCTGAAACCCGGCGGCATAAGCCGGCGGCATGTGTGGATGCGCCTTATGGGGGGCCTGTCAGATTGCTGACAGCTCTTTGAGGCGAGCGTATAATCCATCCGGGCCGAAACTATCATAAAAATACCTTTGGACATTATATAATCTACCTATCTAATCCTGGGTCACAAGTTTCAACAAAAAAACGTGAAACCTATCCTTTTACGGGAATGGAACGTAAAAGTTTTACTAACAACATCTAAAGGTTGCCGGGCTCACTTATCAAAGTGTAAATTATGTAATGTCAAAATAAACGGTCACACGCTATCTTCAGCTGCCCGTCGTATTTTATTTGCCAAATGACTTGCAAGTTTTGGAAGTTTCTCATTTTCTTAAGGGCATTATTAAGCATTGGATTGTAATCTAGATGAGAATTACATTTTAATGCCGTACCGTGGGCTTTAGATAAGAGCTCGTTTATTGTCTTCACTTTCTTTTGATTATTTTTGACCTTCCTGTGTATCAGTCACGGTAGCAAGGTATTTGAAAGCAGCCATGCAAACCATGGTTTGTCAGCGATCAAAGTCTATAAGTAAACGAAAGTCTTTGTTTTTGTAGCCTTTTCCAAAGGATCTAGGTAACGAATTCGTCTCCTAAAGCCTCTCTTTTCACCTGCAGTGACAGACACAGAAGTTAAACCTACATAACTGCTTAGCTAGGTATATTTATTTATCCTATAAGTTGGAACTTTTCAGTAGCATTAGGATTCACTCATAGACAATTTGACGGTCGAAAATGCCTCCGTTGTGGAATTTTCTACTTTTGGCGGTTGCAAATAGTCATAATTATAATGAATATTATTCACTTACGCGGTAAGCTTCGGAAGGAAGATTGTCGGTTGTAATTTCGTCGAGCAAGCAATGGCAAGGGGTCACCGACCCCGTGCGTGAAGCTACGCGCAGGCGTGTTCACGCTGACGTGGGAAGCGAACTGCGTTCCCGCCAAAACTTGCGCCGCCATATGTAAAAACAGCAGTAAGCTGATTGTGTTCTCGAAGACTTTGTTTGATGACATCTGAAATTGAAGTTTTTTTTTACGGTAAGAGTAACCTATGTACTTTAAAACAGAGGGTATCGTTAGGCTAGGACGACCTAGGTCTTAGTAGGCTAGGCAGAACCTAGTATTCAAGGTGGGTCTTCATAAACAGAACTCTAAGTTGAAGAAAATCTAAAAATATTACTTGTATTTGAATAAAATTTTTGATTTTATTTTAAAGTTAATTACTTAAATGTATTTAAGACCTAAAGACGCGGGAACTATTACAACTGCTTTTTCATTTCGAAGATTCTAGACCATCTACATTTTCACTATAATTTTAAATTCATCTGAGCGACTTGATTCGGCCAGTGTTTACAAACACATCTAGAATCTATTGAAGGTTTGTTCACACAATAAAACCTTCACAGTACCTTCACCAAGGTCAAGAATTGAAGATAGAGGTAGCTAATCAGTTAATTGGTACCTAAACATGGAAAGTTTTGGAAGGTTATTGATATTTCATCTATTACGAGATTCGTGCGTAAATAGGGAAAGGCTACGGTCATGATATTTGGCCAGAAAAAAAACAAAGTTCCAAAAATAGCCCTAGGTCTCTCAACCGTAGCTGAACAAATATGATTAAATAAATTATTTAATAAATCTCTAGGGCTAAGCTTTGTGGTTTTAAATAATTAATCTGCTTTATGGCATTAAGGACATATTTTATATTGATAAAAAGGCTAACCAGTTACTGATTAAAAGCATAATTAAGCTGTTCAATAATAAATAATTAAGTGCCTCTTAGTTGTAGCCTTGTAGGACATCATTATGTATTATGTCACTGTTCCTTGAATATATTATGTAGGTATCTGCCTAAAGCAACATAATTATCTACTATCTATGTTTCTTTAAAGTTGAGCTCAATCTGACTTAGATCAAAGAAATAGGGTGTGTAATGTCTAATTCGCGTGTGGTCACGCCATATTTCATTCATGAGTAATAATACCTCTAATAGTTCTGTTTCAAGGTGTCCAAAATGACACCGTTTTATTTCTAATTTCTTGTAATTTGGAGCCTTATCTAGAGTCTTTGAACCTGTGCGGGCCAAGGCTTCAGTAGTTTCGGTTCTTAACTCCGAAATTTTAAAAACAAAAGGTTTTCATTTGGAATTTTATGTGTCATGAAGCCACGAAGGATTAGATAATTAAATAAAAAAAACGACGAAACACTTCGGGAAAAGGTAGAGGTAGTGCCCTTGCGCTTTGCTTGGCTCGTCTTGGCGGGGGCACTACCGTGCCCCTAGATAAACCTACCTCTATGAATGTTTTCAAAATAGCTGCTGCTTTGAAAACATTCATAGAGGTAGGAATAAATGGCTCGTTGGTCTAGTCGTCACAAGCGCGTCCGCTGAGTATGATGTCCTGGGTTCTATTCCTAGGTCGGGTAAAGTGTCATAGGGTTTTTTATCAGACCACGGAGTCTGGAGTTATATTCAGTTGATGGCATAGGGATCCCTAGCTCTTACATGGGATTTAAATATAACTTGCAAAATGTGGTAGGTACATTAGGTTCACTTCTGCTTAACGCCTAGGGGTAAGAGACGTGATATTGTTAATAAGTTAGGGTCGCGAGATAACCGTCCGTGGCCCTGGAACGCAAAAAGCTACCGAAGGAAACGACTGGATGGTTCAATCAAATTGAATCACTTTAGTTGTTGTAGTAGGAGTTTGACATAATATTCCCTTCCGCTCTACCAGAAGACAGATTTCGTGATTTTATCACCCAATAAGAAATAATTTTCTAACCGGATTCTCATCCGGATGTTGATAGCAGTCTTTATTAGTTTTACACGTAGGCTGTATAGGTAAATAATTAACTAATTAATTAAACAACTTAATTAAAAAAACAACAAAGCAAAAAAAAAGAACATGATTGAATCACGGTGACTCAAAACTCATGATCAAGTAGATTTCAAGTGGTTTGATTTAGGAATACCTATGATTAAACCAATCAAATATTTTAAGAGGATTACGTGTCTATGGTCATCCTATTGATAACTCGTGATGCTTACGACACCCGACAAGTGTTAGAATGACATAATAAAGTTCTTTACAGTTTGCTAAGTGGGTGAGTATATTAGGACGAATGTGCGATCGATTAATGTATGCTTCTCGGCGAAAGATGGGTTTTTGTGTAACAATATGTTTACATAATGATTTGTAATGCTCTGCTGAATCATCATTGGTCAGCCTGCATGTCAACGATGCACAGACTAAGTACTGGCAGGCAATAAAAATTGCCATCAGATGCATAATGCTCTGAACGCTGATTACTTGAGAATTTCTCCTCTGTATGTATGCATTTGATTAAATTCGATATTAGGTTTTAGGACATGAAGCGATTCAAGATTCTGTTATAATCCTAAGAAAAAACACCCCAAACGTGGAGTAAGTCAGTAGGTAGGTATAAGTTTTAAGGGAACAGTTGTGTACTTTGACAGACAAACAAAATACCTACAGAGAATATGACAAAAGAGTAGAACATAAATCTTAGGAGTTAGAGGTTCTAAGCCAAAAAGTCGTGCCTTTCGTCGCCCTAGCCTAGAGAACGGACGGGAAGGCTGATGTAGAAAATGAAAATGGTAGAGTTGTCAGTCTAGAATATTATTTCGAAGTTGCCACAAATTGTTTTAAGGGTTCTTTACCTGCACTTATGGTATAATACAATCCCTCGGAGAGTTTTTTCTCGGATGGCAGAACATAGTGTCTTCATATATCGCAGAATTAAACCAGCAGATACAAATCATGATGACACAGCTCCGATCCGATCACTACAAAGAAAATTCCTAGTCATCGTGAAACAATGTTTTAATAGGGCTCCATGCGCTGCACACTGCGCGTTAATATACGGTTCAGAGCCTGATGAGCTACATGCCAACAATGGTATACTTAGACTAATATTTAGATTACCGTCGGTCCATTTAGACGTGCAGCGTGCTCTCACGCTGGCGCGGTTGCATCACAATGACTGTCGTTAGAATTGGACCTGCGCGAGCGCCGGAGTGCTTGCGGTGGCGAAACGAAGACGAGCGAACGTTTCATCTGGTTTAGGGACCTGCTTATGGTGTGTTGTGTTTTTAGAACGAAAAACATTGCACCAGGGAGAGAATTTAAATATGGATAATTGCATCTAATCTTTTGGTAATAACCGATTTGGTTACTCCGCCTCCGGTAAAACTTTTTATTTTCCGTAAAATTTTTCTTGATAGTCTTTTTCATTTAGTATTTTGCACCTACTATGTATCTCTGCATCACCCTAAGGTTAACTGGAAGAAAATGCCCAATGGCATTAAGTCCGCCTTTGTACTTCTATGTGCATGAAGCTTTAAATAAATAAATAAAATAAATAAAACTGTGCTGCTTTTTTACGTTAAGGCATGGCTTCTCTCTCTGTAATATCTCTTCTTAACTTCTAAGGCTACATGTTTTCTGGGAGCCCTAAGCTAAGGCGTGTTTACACTCCTTGATCGATCATGGTCCAACCTACTGCACTGCACAAGTTATTTCCGTATGACTTGTGCATTATTGCACAGTAATTACTAGATAAATGAGGTTTATATTGATTGCGGTTCATTACGATCTTTATCTTCATATTCATCGACGTCTGTTTTGGAACTTTAAACAGTAGGACATCAACGTAGAAATAGGATTATACTTATGATTCCAAAAACATTTTTTTGACGAAGAACAATTTAAGGGTTGAAATGTTGTGCTGAGGTCGCATATAGCCTGTATAGTGTACCTGAATAAATAACTAATACTCCAAGTTTGAGTATTGGGGTGGGGTGACCTTTGAAAGACCGGTGAGCACTGACTGGGCCGTATCAGATCTAATAGTCCACATAGACTTGGTAATTAAATTCAAGCTACGGAACCCTAACAAAATACACAGACACGATGCCACAAAAGAACAGTTAAGGAACAATTTAACTTTTTCTAAAAAGGCAAATTAAGTTTCTAGTTCCGCTGTTATTGTTTGCTATAAGATAAATAAATTGTGGTCGGCCTAATGTATTAAAAGCAACTGTACTTTAATTTCTTAGGTACTTACTGTTTTTGACTCTTCGAAATTGGCTAATAAGTAAAAAGAATATTAAGAACTTACAGCTAGAATATTTGTTTATCGTAAATAGCTATTCTTGAAAAAATCGAATGCTGAAATCAATGCCTAAGTAAAAGATTCCTCTTAACTGACAGAGTGACAGTTTATAAAAGTACAACAGTACTATTTGTTCAGGTATTCCTAAGAGATAGTGAAAATAGACGTAATAGGTATGTAGGGTTAACTGCTGAGAAAAGGAACCCCCTTTGGTAGTGACATCACTAGCAAAAGGGGTTGTATCTCTGCAGCTGATTGTACATACTTATGTCTAATGTCTAACAATACCATTGTAGCTTAGTACTTGAGGCACACCTAAGTATTTGTTCGATGACAGTCATTAACATAATGCTCTTGAATAGGCAACTATACTTCCCGATCCTAGATGACAATTAATATAGGTACTACTTTCTATTTGTCATCTTGCGTAAAGTCTAAAAGGTAGTACCCATTAATCAGCCAACTCATTATTATTTGATCATCAACTAAAATTGATAAGTATGGGGTCTTTACAACAAATACTTATTGCAGACTGAGACTATTGCGGTTTGGCTGAAGAAATTATTATAAGAACGGTCACGCAATTATAGGGCATCGATTACCGCGGTTGCACTGTTAAGTCAATTTCGTCACAACTTTTTTGTTTAGCCAGTTGTGTTCAAATAAGATAATCGAATCGGGTGGCAAATTATTACTTTTTCCTCAGGTTTTTCAGGTGTCATTATCCAGTAGTGCATTGCGGTTACTTATCCATTCTTCTCCATTGGGATCTACGCTTTGCAAAGAGCAACAAAGCCTTGGATTTCTATCATGCTCTAAAATACATAAAAGTTTGTCTAAAAAGGAACAGAAACATGCGGCAGTTCACAAATAACTTTTATCAACAAAATCTAAAAAAAACTAGGTACACTATTTTTACTACCTATCCATAAAAACATCATGAAAGACGTGACAACTAAACGCTTCTATACAGTGGGATTTAATCAGTATCTAGATTAAAGTAAGCTATAAAATGAGTTACAAAGTGCAATGCCCCGTCTCAACAAAGTCGTGATAAGTGCATCCGACACTAACACCATTTATAAATGTTCTAATTTTAAAAGCACAATAGTTTTCAATGGCGTCTGTAGTGTTGAAACTGGTGATGGGCCATGACCTTACATGATAATAAATAGGTCTGTCGAGGATCGAGACGAATCCTCTAATGGACTCATATGCTTCGAGCATTACTCGTACATACCAAGGTGAATCACCATCATTAGATGCAGAAAACAAAGGAGATTGACAACACATCCGTTTATCTACACACTTACACGAATTTTGAAATAACAAATAAGACATTCAATTGGTTTTGCGTAGGTACTTGATCACGCACGAATAAAAAGATTTCAATAGAAGATTTTGATTGAAAATTAAGGAGCGGACTAAGAGGAACAAAAAATCTTTGATAATGAGGTGAGAAACAACAGACTTGTTAGCTTGTTGTACAAGCAAACAAAAATTATCCTCTACAAAAAACAGAATGGCTCTGAATGCTCTGATGAACAAACTGATCTAGTATTTGTTCATTGCTGTCTAATTGACCTAGACCTGGAAAGCCATATAAAATCATGATCATCTAATATTTTGTCTTTCATCAAGCCATTAGGGAAGCTGACTCTGATGTTGAAATAAACACAGAAGAAATAAATGTGAGACCTAATCAAGAAGTAGAAACATGAGGTGAATTCTGATTAATGCAAGAAACAGGAATTAATATCTTAGTTGTCAATAGAAATCCAGAAATAATTTATCAGAAGTATAATATTATATTACACTCGAAGTATGAGTCAAGTGAAATTTTAAAATATTTAGAGACAACCTGAGTTGTGCAGTCGGCACGGTACATTGTGAACAACAGTAATAACATTTATGCCAAAAAGAACGGCCTGTATAACTAATCGGTAGTGTACTATACTGGATTCGAGGATTTGCTTCGCTCCAACGAACAATCAATGGGCGTTTTTCCATTAGCCGGCACGGCACCGGCACCGGCGACGGCGACGGCGCCGTGCCGGTGCCGGGGAAGCAAAAATGTATGAAAACGTATGGCTCGCTTTTGCACTTACCGGCGCCGGCACCGGCCCGGCGTTCATACATTTTTGCATCACCGTGCCGGCGCCGGTGCCGGTGCCGGTGCCGTGCCGTCTAATGGAAAAACGACCAATCGATCAGTTGTCAAAGGTAGCTAAGCTCTTGAAGATACATTTTAAAACGTGACTCTAAACAAAGCGAGTTCTAAACTTCTAATTATCGATTCGGCGGTCTATTTAGAATTGTTCAAGATTACGACATTTTGTAAAGGAGCTGGTAAATATCACCTGCATTGCATGGCTTCGTTGTACGAAGCGTCGAGGAGCAGGGTTACTAGATACAGCTTTTTATTTTACTTACACTTTAAGTTTTTTCGGCCCTTTAATTATTTGTTAGGTATGTTTTGCAACTTATTCATTAAAACTGTAATTGTTTATTTATGAAATAGAATAAATTATATTATTGGATGATTAAAGTTTCAAAAAACTTCTGCCCTGCAAGCGTGCATTCGAACTATGGTGTGTCGCAGTATAGTGTGTCGCACAAGCGTTCATCGCACTTATGTTTGTCGCACTAGCATAGTACACACTGTACACAGTACACTCCATATTTGAGTTTTATTGTAGCAAGTATAATTAAGTACTGTGTTCAAAATATTAATTCCCTAAGGATTTAATTTCTCCAAGTAAAAAGGACAGGTCCAAGAGCGAATGATTTTCCCCAAATAATCGGAAAGCCCCCATGCAATCTCTCAACATTCAAGAGGAACAAGCATCAAGAATTTGTCACGAGCTCTTATAACAGTTGTCGGCTCAAGAATGGTCACGAAACGTGGTTTATCAAGGACATTTAGCTTATAGTTTAGGTTTATGTGACATTGCCGTGTTTCACGTGGGAATTTCATTAGTTATATTTATTTCTTTGCTATCTCTTCGGAAAATTTTAGTAGCAGAAGGCTGAAGGGCTTTCATATTTTATTTGATGATGAGAAGACGAGATTATTTTCATTGAATTCAGGGCTGGCAGTCCATATCTTTTTCCTCCTCATATGAGGAGAGAAGTCAGTTAGACAGACTTTTCAGTGTGTTCTTGCTCTCTTGCCATCATCTTTCGCAATACTAAAGCGTTTCCAGTCCAATCCATCTTCGATAGATTTTCCAGCTTCCTTGATACATTTTGGGGTCCCGGAGAGCAGCGGAACTTCAAGCTTCTTGTGATCTGTGTGACAGCTGAAGGATCCCACTGGTGGTATAAGCCCTCACCTGACTCAAGACCACTGTCCTATCGGGGTCTGGCGCCAAACAGTTAATGTGTTCCGTCGGTGCGCAGGAGTTCCAGTTCCGTCTGAATGTCGGTCTTCCTTAGATCGCATCTTTGCTTTTACGTTATATTGAGGCCATCACGTCGTATTAAAAAAAATACATAGGTACCTACTTAGATTTAATTGCCAAGACTTCGAAAATAAAAAAGGAAAGTTAGCAAAAGAGTAACAAAATCTTGGACTAACTACTGTACATTTTATAGCCTCTTTCAGGTTTCGTTGTAGTTTCTCGAAATCGAGACCTTCATTCTGGTCTTGAGTTCGATAAGTCCAGCTCAGTCGCAAATGAGAGGAATGCGATGAATTTTGTTTCGGAACTTTAAACTTTAAACCCATTCGTTAAAGTAAATGGAAACGATGAGTCATCCTTTGGTGGTGTTTAAACTTTAAACCCATTCGTTAAAGTAAATGGAAACGATGAGTCATCCTTTGGTGGTCATTTACTAAAATAGTCTAAAGTTCAGTATTTGCTTAATTCCCATTCATCAAGGTTATGTAAATATCTAATACATAATAATATGTAAGGTAAACAATGAAACATCACCTGGTGAGTCACCTTTTTTGGAGAACAAAATAAATTGATCGAAAATCAAAAATATTGTTGATTTGTTTTGATCAGTTAAAGCATTTTGTTTCTGGAAATTTCATCATTTGAGCAGTATCTTCCATATCAAGAAAGTCTAGAGATATCAGCAAATCTATATCGCTAGCGCCTATAGCGCAGTACCTATTGACCTGTTTGACTATGTGAGATATTTCCTTTGTCGCCAACTTTTTTCGTTTCACTTGCTTCTGTACAGGTCTGTGCTTAGGCCTATCCATATGGTACAGCTATTAGAAAGAGACCTGGCTAAGGAATGCCTAATAAGGCAATACACAAGTAGGTATTCCTATTTGCTCATCAATGCACTCTTACAATTCACACAAGCAGCTGGTAAGCGACGAACGCATATTAAGTTGTTACATTTCTTCCGGCAGGGAAGGGCCAGCACTGCATGTGTATTCACGATGTTGCAAGCTTTAAACTAACAGTGTTACACATAGCTAAATTATTACTATTCGTATCTGCAATCAATACTAACAAGGCTTCCAATAACTGGGGCCAGATGTTCAGAATGTTGTACTATAAAATCTTTGACCTATATCTTCGTGAGGATTTGAATTTGTAACTGGCATTAAAATGTTACTGCAACAAGACCATTTGGGACGCAGTTGAAAGATGACGATGTCATTTTGATGAATGCAGTTTGGCGATCTTCGCTTACCTAATAAAGTTGAGTTGGTGTGAAAATTGGATCTCAAAGCCACCACTGCAAAATTTTGGCGATGTGATATTGTGCAAGAAAGAGCTATGAAGTGGGCGTTTTATAAAATGTTGGTATGGTTTGGTCTAGCTCAAAAGTAAAGACACCTAAAATAAAGTGAGTTTTCCCAGAAGAAACTGAAACTCCTGCAATGTGCACCAAGGGAGCGCAGTAAAAGCTATTTTGCCCCCTACTCTGTCAGAATGGTGTGGTCGCGATCTAGTCGGGGCGGCGCCAATATTGTTGACATTCTGAATTGTTGAGATTTTGAATTGTTGCATGGTCTTACGCTGTTGATGTTTTAACTGTTGATCTTAAGTATCAATCCTATGCTCTACTATCTTCTGTCTCAGCAGGATACATGCTGAGGTGCTGTTGCCTAGTGTGGACCGTTAGGAGGTAGACCTAATCCACACCGTTTTAGAAGATTCTTGGAAAGGCAAACCTTCATATTTTATGGATTGGTATATTGTAATCAGATTTATTATATTAGTAAGTGCCCTATTTCTCGGGCATGCGGGTGGCGAGTATTGGGCGACTCGCTGTTCGACCATGGACCATGTCCGGGTTGACGGTACCTTGTGTTCTACGCGCACCTCAAAGAGTGTCCCTTTAGAGCCCTGCCCTGGGTAGGAGGAATCATTTGATGATTTTGTGCCCTATTTCCGAGCAGTGATTTTCACACGGTTGATTAAAAACCATTCTTACTCAGTTACATGAAAATACTTTCAAGTTTGTACCTTTTATCTTCTTAGTAGAATCTAACTTACATACATAAACCGAAGTTCAGCTTAGATAACGCCTGTAACAAATATGAGACATAAGCCGAAGCGAAGTGGTTACGTCTGAGACGAATCGGCCCTAATCTTCCGGTTATCTTTCTAGGTACCACCTGTTGAGTGCCTTCGTCACTAGTACGGGAGTAGATATACATTACAAATTGTAGTAAAACAGCGATGACATAACGAATGCATTATATACATACACATCTCAATGGAATAATGTGAAACGATACAGTTAAACTTGAGCATTCACTTGTGAAAAACATCGAGCATTACCCTTTTTAATTTTAGTATTTGAGTTTTGGGCAATCATTATAACATCTAATGATACCACTATGAAAAAAGTACAAATTTGATACTTAAATGTTTGATTGAAACACTAACTTAAGTCCAGGTATTGAGGTAAAAAATTCTAAGCTTTAGTGCCACTATGTGTACATTTCCCGATCAGAAGAAATTCTGGTGTAAATCAGGTGTACCCATTGCAATGTCTCTCAAGATTCGTTAAGGTAAGTTCTTTTTCATTTGTGGAATGAACTGCCGCCAATAAATTTATTTAGGAATCATCGTAACCTATTTCATTTTCCCAAAACTGTCGTTACCGGATCTGTGTCATCAGTCACGTTTACGTCTGTCATGTCATAGCAATAAAAGCCCACTGCATAGTGAACTCACCTAGAACCACTTGCACTATTAAAAAATCCAAATTTAGTTTATCTACTGTATTATTATTTCCTAAAAGGCCTCGATATGTACAAGTCCAATCTTCTAGATTATTTGTTCTTCATAATTTATTTATATTCATTAGACGTCATTTTTCTGCCCTTATTAACAAAGGGTGTTTGGACGCTTTTTGCCTCCAAGCCCAAAATTTGACAACGTGGTGGTACATATGTACGGGAGAGCTCCTGGGGTAGTGTATCTATCCACAAAAACTTTACCCGTACATCTTATAGCTAAACAGAACCTTATATTAGTATCATTATAATTAGAAAATTTAGTCGGTGTTTCGTGGTGGCCTTAGTGGATTCCTATGTTACTTGGGGCCTGTGTTTAACGTTATTTATTTAATTCTCAACCGTCATTTTCATTAGGTGTTTCAGTACATAATATGCGCTTAAGTGCATTTTCGCATTCCTTGACCATAAATGTTCGTTCTTCAATTACAGCCTATCTTCATAACTTGTCGATATAACCTGCTTCGTAAGCCCTATGCGGTGACCCTGTTGACACCTTAGAAACCTGCAGGCCATTAGGCGAAGGCGGCGAAGCTGGCTCATTCTTGAATATTGGAGAGTGGAGCTAACGACAAATAAATACTTATACATCCGGAAAGTAGTGTCAACCAAATAAGTATGTTCCTTCATGAATATGAGAATATTTTCTTTGCAGAATGCAAATTTCTGTGAATTTGAGCAGTAACTATGTTTGAAGTTTAACAAAAGAATCTGTATTTAAAAAATAGTTTTCGAAGCCAACTAAGAGGCCATTTAGGATCATAATATGGATTGCGATAAATTCGCTCTTTCAGATCAATAAGAAATATCCAAATTCATAATTGATCAAGAACGATGTCATGATGTACGAGTAACTGAAAGAGAAACACGGATTCTTACATCATTATGTTTAACCGACATTACATCTGCCCTTGACTAGAAAAGGCGCCCATCATCTAACCAAGGTCAAAGTTAATGGCTATATTACGGCCACGGAACCTCAAAAAAACCTCATAACATACCACTTATGTCTGAGCATGTGTAATTAGAGTAGAATGGTAATTAAGTAGCTATAATTCACATGTAATGATACCTATTCATAACATATCGATATTTTAATTGAGTCTGCAAAAATTTCAAAAAAACTTATGCTTACAATTCCTCTATTGTGAATAATAAATTATCGAAATATATTATTATGAATAGCACATTATTTAAATTGATAACTTGATAACACTAATTAAAGTAGCCTCCTCAAAATCGTTTTAGATTTAAGGCCCACTAGTAACTGACATCAGTATAACATATAGCTTCTGAAAAATATAAAGCCCTTCAGGATTTTCTGTTAAAGGCAGATTTTGTTTCAACAGTAGTTACCTAATTTAAATATAAATAGGTGCAGGACGTTTTGGAAGTTAAAAGAGCTGATTGAATATTAGTATTGTTTCAAATCACCGAATCATCGTTCGAATCAGATTGCAGGTCTCCTACACTCGGCCAACCGTAGAGAAAACGGATGATAGAAAAAGGAGTGAACAAATGTAACTAGAAGAGTGATGGATATTAATGTGATGAATGGAGAAAGAGAAGACTGACGAAAAAGAGGTAAAAGACAAAGGGATACTGGAGGATGTTGGCTTACAGGAGGAAGAAGAGAACGTGTTGTGTGGATCCCATGTTACTGAAGGACGGGAGAATTAAATTGAGACATGGGCAGATTATTTACGTGAAAGCTGAATTGTCAGAATAGATCATGGGAGACCAATAGAATAGAATAATCATAATGAGAGTTTTGGGGCATACGACACATTATTTGACCAGCCAGGACTGATCCATAAACTGCGTTAAATCCGGGTTAAAATTTAAAAAATAAACTGTTTTGATTTCATACGACATGACACTTAGTATAAGCTGCTTATTGGCTACAGATGAAAGAGTTAATAGTCTGATGCAATGCAGCTTAGTGGTTGATACGTTAAGAAGTTCAAATAGATTAATAAGCTCCTCAGCGACAGTAAACGTTTGAAATGTAATCATAATCGTGTTTCCACGGACACAGTTGCCGTCACGAACTGATTCTCGATACACTTAGTTTATTGGGAAATAGTTAATAGTAACCAAAGTATCAATATTACACTTAATGAGTTAATTACAAGCGTGAGCACGTGCAAGTCATAAAACATGAATTACCGGTCAATTAGAGCAAATTGAGATTGGCGTTATATTTGCTCATACTAGTTCGTTTTTCGTTTGTAAAGTGCTTAATTCGGAGAGACTTGCGTGTACAAACGAGTTTATAAGCGTGACACGCCTTTAAGGGGCTAAATGCCGTTAAAAAATAAGTGAAAGAGCGAAATCAAAACTTTTCCGGAAACAACCTTTAGGCAAAGATGCAAAGGGCACCATGCCTTTGGACAGCAGAAGGTGAAGGAACAGGGTAGCTTCTTTTAGTGAGTTAGAGTGTGATGGTCTCTTCCCTCGAAGGAAGCCTACGCTAGGAGGACTTATTTGATGATTCTATACCACAACTGGCAACCGATGGATGCAAGTGGCGAATTGTCGTTCTTCGTGGCGGTCTATAAGGGGGAGGCCTATGTTCAGCAGTGGACGTCTTCCGGCTGCTGCTGATGATGATGATTACACAGAGTAATACATAACAATGTAACAACAACTGCAGGTAGTGATAAGCGTACAAGAAAAATGCAATTGAGTAGACTCAAAACTATTGACATATACTTATAGATACGAATCTCAACTGTGAGGGTGCTATTGTGCTGTTTTTACTGATGGTTAAAAAAACTGCCCTTTTTAAAAAAAAATCTCAAGCTAGGTACTACTAAAAATTATTTTTCCTAGTGAACGCAAAGTAACGTACAGACGCCAGCAGGTCAACCTACCCGAATCTGTCTGATTTTACCAATCAAACATTAATCTTCTACTCTTGTGATAAGGTTGAAATTCTATTAAAGAAATCTGACAGATTGTGGTAGCTTGATGTGCTGGCGTCTGTACCATCATTTACTTCGTAGGTTAAGCTAGTAATTAGTAAGAATTGTAGATTAATTTTCGCAATAGATTCTTAGTATTAGTATCTTTGTCATTAATGTCAAAGTAAATTGTCTAGACAGAAAAGGGATCACGTGATTTACAGCTGTAGGTTCTAGGTTTATTATTTAAATTTTCGACCTTAGCTTTAGAAATTAGCGTTCCGGTGCTAATGTTCTTATAAATCTGTCTGTTGTTTATCTACCGTCTGGGAACAACTTCTTTATTCAATTTATTTATTACTGGTGACCCACCCTGGCTTCGCAAAGGTGTAAATAAATATGGCCTTACTACTGGTAAAGGATTTTCAAAATCGGTTCAGTAATTCGAGATGTAAAGTCCTGCAAACAAACACACTTTTCCTCAATAGAATTTTAATTTTAGTGCAAATTGTGAATTATTTTTATCTTAGGTTATATTCAGGCAGGCCTCCCACAAGGTGGACCGACGACATCGTGAGGGTGAAATGAAATGAAATGAAATGAAATGATGATGTGAATGTGATGCAAGTGGCGAATTGTCGTTCGGCGTGGCGGTCTAAGTGGGAGGCCTATGTTCAGCAGTGGACGTCTTCCGGCTGATGATGATGATTCAGGCAGTTCTCTCCATCATCATCCATATTATTATTTGAAATAAGCGATACGTATCTTCTTCCAAACATCAACGTAGCTAAGCAGAAAGCATTCAACCCATCATTGTCCACAAGTATAAACTTTGTTTCAGATAGTCTATTGAGATATTTTTTCACTCAGCAAACAGATAGTTATTGATAGTAACAGATAATAATTATAATTTGTTCATCAGGGTGATTACATTCGGGTGAAGAAAGTGGAATAAACCTAATTACGGATAATGTTTTTCCTGAGTGGGAACTCTCTGACTCAATCAGCTCATCCTTATGTAAATTAAAGGTTGAGTCCTTTCTGGTTAACTGTCTACATACTTAGTGTAATAGTCTTCACCTGAGCAATCACCATTAATCTGCATTGTCATAGAATCTATCCATAATTATTTTGAACTTTTTCCTATTTTAAATCTATCAATAGTTTTCAAAATTTTCTTCTCGCTCCCCGGTTTAGTAGTTAAGGCGTGAAAGGTAACAAATAACAAAAAAAAAACTAACTTACTTCCGCATTATAATATTATTAGATAGGATTATGTATTTCATGCTAATCAGCATCGTAATTGTTAATGAAAGCATCATGTATTACGCCACCGTTGTTAACATTTCCATCGCCTATGTAAAAGACATAAGCCAGCAATAAGTAATAAGCAACTTTTACTGTTAAAATGATTGTAAGAGAGTATATTTTAGGTTCATCGACGATATAAACGTCTGATTTTGGAAAGGTAAACGTAGTTATTATAAAGGGTGACTCATCTGAAAAAGTTGACCGCAATATACTTTCACTGGCAATAAAATTGGGTATTTGGACTGTTATTATAGCTATTTCAGTATGGCATACATAACTACATACTTTGGAACATATTGCAATATTAATAAGGTAGTGAAATTGGATCAAAAGATGCGTATGCACCTTGTGTAAGATCCGCATCTAATGACACCACAGAACCCTACCATATTTTCATGTGTATTTGGATTAAAAAATGTCTGTGTAATAATTTGTAAAGCTTTCTGGTACCTACTTACTTTAGGTTTTAAAGATATTAAGAAAAACAAAACGCTAAAAAATTGCATCATGGTGTTATGTGATTCATTGTCATTAGTCATCATGACTATGAACTATCTGACTCTAACAGAAATCTATAAAAGCAGTTTTGTAACGATAATGTCTGGTCAAATACCTAGACTCAATTTGAAATGTCTTTGTCTGGCATTTGAGCTTTCAATTGTAACTTTCGAACAGATACGATTAAGTGCGTACTTCACCTCCATGATTATTTCTTCCAAGTTCACTTGGAAGAAATAATCATGGAGGTGAAGAAGAAATTATGAAGGTTTCAGATGCCAACGACGAAAAAGTTGAAAATACAGATGCAACAATTGACTTTAGTAAAGAAAATTTAAAGGATGATATTATTATAAGTGATGAACACAATCTAGCTAACCAACCCGAGACACTGCGTTGACAGTTTAACATTTAAAGGGCCATGACAGTGATGTAATTCAAAAGTTAAAAATACACACGGTCACAGGTAAAAGCCTCCAGGCGAAATGTCTTTGATAACACCAATAACAGCTTATTGTTCCGCATCATTATCGATTCTGTATGTAAACGTGTATTAGAAGGCGAAAGTTACTTTATTCTTTTTAGCTATTGAACGTGCCTAAAATAAATAGAGAGGAAACGACTGCAAATCGGACGAGTGCACAATACAAACAAACATTTCTAATTGAATAAGAACATGATTGTTTATTTTGTATGTAAAGTAAACAACTGCAGAGCCGTCGTGCCTTACAAATATCATTAGTTTTATCTGCTCTGAAATATCGCCACGTTCGTAGTTCTGGGATTGGATTTTGAATTGAAAATGGCTACGTTTTCTTATAAATTAGTATATTCGTATATTTGTGGATTATCTCAACAAGGATTGAGGAAGGGCCACCCACGCATTCTACCATAACATTATGCGAGTTGCCCACATTGCCAACACTGGTACAGATAGTAATTGTGGCGAAATTGATGATATGGAATTCAGGTAAAGCTTACTGTAAGAAGATTAAAGAACAGTTGCATCAGTAACGTCTTATTGCATTGATAAACGACAGACGCCTTCACCTAGTTGTGGGCGTAGGATTAAATTAAGACTGTTACTAAAAGAGAAGGCCTCTTTTAGTGTAGTAAAGGGACCTCGTAAAACTGTAGTGGCTAACATACCCAAGGAATTGGAGCAATACGAGTTCGTGATCCACGTCACAGATTCACAATGGGAACTATATTGCCAGATGCGGTTCGATTTATTGCGCAAACACCGACCTTCACACCTTCGCTTGATCCTGTTCTATATTATTCAAAGTTTCGTTCAATAATGACATGCATCAGTGCAACGCCAGAATTGATAGCCCATCCGTATAAATTCGCTTTTAACATGCCCATTCATATTGATGATATGATAAAACTGCCTTATATCCAAACAGAGGAAATCACGATCTATGTAATGGCAAACGTTAAATCGATACACACGTATGATACCTCCTAGTAGCAGCGGATACATTTATTAATTTAATTGCTGGCTGTGGATGCTTGAACATCACATGATTAATTGGTAAAATTTATGAGTTAGCGAGTGGTTACAACAAAAACTAATTGAAGATTAATTTGTTGATAATGTTTAATATCAAGCAAGTAACGTATGGTCTATAAAAAATAATAGGAGTGACAAGGCTGATTGAGATCCACTTAGATATAGTTCCAAGGACGGTCACGACGTGCGTGCTGAAAGTATTCGGCAGGTATTTGTTATGATATCATATCAATAATTGCAGTTGTTACATTTACGATGTTACTAGTCCACGGTCATATCACGACTCGACTAGATGAGTCGGGACTTATCAGATTATTTTATGGCAGAATTTAATGAGGATGTAGAATTTAAGTATAAATTTATTTGCATGCTGGGGAAACCATTTAACATTAGAGCCATGTTTGTTTTTAACGATATGGCTGTTAGATAAAAAAATATTACTGATACTTTTTAATTGATGGATACCCATAAAAATACAAGGTAAATTATTAATTCGTGCAGTAAATACGATATGGTCTAATTAGGAAAAATATTAAAAGATGGAGGTAATAAAAAATGGTCGATATTTACAAAATGATAAATCGGTGGTTAATATAAGAATATAAAGACAGCAATTAAAAAGTTTTATAAATAAATATAATAGGTATTGAAAAAGCCATAATCAAGATAATAATTAAACCGTCTAACCCAGGTCCTATGAACTCTAATCGAAGTGCATTTGGTTGTCCAAATATGACAAATTAAATAAACTGAAGTTGTGCAATTTATTGCATTGATTTGTTTATTCTGATTGTCCAAATATGACTTATTAAAGAAAATTAGGAAGTTGTGCAATTATATTCATTCTGACGAAATATAATTTACCTAAATCCTACTACCTAATGGTAACCAAGGAGTTCAATATTTCGCAACAGCTCAAAGCTTTCAGTAAATATACGACAAAGTAGGTGATATGTAGGTAAAGCAGGTGAAAAATTATTATGTACTTCGATAATTACATAGGTACTCGTTTCGCATCGTCCAAGTTTAGACTTTGAAGCTCGCCGGTTGAGAGAACTATACGCACCCGTGAAGAACCTTACCGACTCAAAACTAACTTACTGAACTTGAAAGGCAATCTCAGGATCTTGAGAAGACACATTTTTAACACTACTGGAAAATATCAAGCCAATGGTAACCTTACATAAGTACCACATACATTTTCCGCAGGTGCCAGGTGCCCTATATGAAATACTTCGTGATCACTAGCATTGATTTGTTGATTTTTTTATTTGTGCAAAAACTGTGTTAATCTTGACCTAAATCTATATTTTTAAATAAAGAATCTAAAAAAGAAGAAATTTTAATAATATGTTCTACCGCACCATAGAGAAGATTTCGAAGATTCTTCAAAGCGATCGCAAACTTTTTTTGATGTGTGTTGGAAACCTTTAAGTAAAGGTTGGCAAAAACCATTACTTAGGTCTCAGCAATCAGCTCATGTTCAATTGAGCAATCTCACTTATCACGTTATGCTTATTACCGTATAATAAGGTCTAATTTCAAGTTCAGTGTGCTTGATTTAATCACGTGAATGAACGTAATTCGCGGGAAATCGTAGCAGGTACGTGATTCATTCATTTAGCTCATTATTAGTTAGTATTATGCACTCTATGCGGGTTTAATTAAAGACTATTGTTATGAATACTTTAATAAAACATGATGTTGTTTCAGGGTTACCACTTTTGATTAACAAGTTAAAATTTAAATTGATTGCAACTGTTGGTGTAGTGGTCGGCTCCCAGGTCGAGCTAATATTTTTTGGAATTGTCAGTAAAAAATCACTGACAGTGTCTGGATTTGTCCACGGTTGATGGCAAAAATTGTCCCCCTATTACATGGAATTTTAACATAATTAACCTGCGAAATGTGGGTTTTCCATTGAGTTTCGTCTTTGTCTAAACCCTCAAGTACTTTTAATAAGAATTTATTCCATAACAATTGACTTATTTACCCGTAACCCGTGGTGAAAAAAAAGTCAACGCACCAAAGACTATACAGAGTAAAATTTCTTGGTGTTTATGGTTTGGTATTCGATTTAATTTAGTTCGAAACAAAGAGCCTACGAAATATGATAATAACGTTAAACTAAGCCTTACAAAGCAATCCCCATCTAAACACAGAGAATGTTGTGCCATCTAAAAGGATTTGTGGAAGATTATGCTATTAGTTGCGAGATTATATGCGCACGCGATGTGGACTCATACATAATAGATCTATGGGAAATTGTGCTCCTGGAGAATGTATGTAGACCTACCTAAAGTATAGTCTATATTTTGAAGTAGGTCTTTGTCTGCTTTGAAAGGGCTTTTAGTTTGATTTTATGATTTCGTCGGGAGGGCAAAATAGTAGTTAGCAATAGAGACAACCTAGCAAATGCTATCAGCGTTTGAGCTTAAACGTAGTAATTTATGAGATCTCTAATAATCGTTTCTGAAAAAAAATTGAATGAAACCTTTGTTCTAAAAGATCTAGCCAAATAAACTGACCACAGGACAGCAGAGCAGAACATTGAACAAATAATTTAGATAAAGACAATAGAATAGAATTAACTTTTTATTGGGTGAAACATAGTACATTAAGTTGTTGATTTGATCTAAAAAGTTCTGTTTCGACTATTCAAATCGAATACAGAAAAATAGTTGATTTTACCTTATAAGCCCGATATAAGGTTTTTTCGTATTAAAATTCTTCGAGCGAAGTCAATTTGAAGTTAATCATTGCAGTTATCAACAACAAATAATCGCTACCCTATTTGCCACCTAACCAAATATTACCTTCTTAAACAGGTGTCAAGAATAATAAGCAAGGGATTTATTTGTGCTCACCACTTCACGACAGGTTATGCCAACAAAAACTGACATTGACACGCCTCAGGCATAACCGTTTAATTGCATATCTATGTTTTATTTGTTAAACGTTTGATTTTGGATCGTTATGTTTACGGTCCAATTAGCAAACTTCGTATAGTGAAGGTGTTTCTTTGGTAATGGACAAATTTTATGAAGCACTAACGGTTGTCCATAAAATATCGCAATTAAGCAGGTAGATGGTAGCTTTTGGATAAAATTAAGAATCTTAACACCCTTTACTTTAAGTGAAGGCCTAGGTAAATAAATAAATAAGTAATGGAACTTCGGCATAATTTGGGAGTAAGTAAGTAGGTAACGAATCTTTACATGACTACAGTGTTGAAACAATCCTCGGTAACACATGGCAGTTTGTCAAAGTCTTTCTCCGGTATTAACCGTTCAATAAATAAGTACCTAATGTGTTCTACGACCAATTGATGCGTCTGTTGACGTTTTGAGGTTGCTCGTAATATTATGATAATCATTTTACTGTCTAGTTCTACTTAGGCTCTACACAGACGGACGGAATTTCAACAGCACTCCCGAGTACCTACAGCAGTTTGAATGCAATTCCTAGCGTGAGGCAACGTTATAAAAAAAAATCCAGGTGGTAATATCATCAAATTATTCCTCCCGCCCTGGGCGGGGCGGAAGGGACTGTCAGACTCTTACTGACTAAAATCCACCCGTGTTCCTTCTTATGCCCTTTACGTTCCGGGGCCACGGTAACCGGGGTTAAGAGAAAACCCGCGACCCCAGCAGGCATTTGGCGCGAAATACGACGCGCCACCGACCCGGGCTTGGTCCTTGGTCGGAAGGCGAGCTACCCATCACTCACCGTCCGCAAGCCCGCTCCACCGCTGTGCCCTCTGCTGATCAGAGAGACACGCGTTCAATAAATAAGTATACTAATGTGTTCTACGACCAATTGATGCGTCTGTAGCATCCACACGACAGGCTATTCGCATACGGGCAAAGACACCACTTTAGGCACACAGTGCCTAAGGAAGAGTTTTTGCCCGCATCCCAGGATGCACCGGCCCGAAAAACTGGTCTTCCGGGCGTATCCGAGAGGGAACTCCAGTCCACGGGCGCACGTGGAGGTTTCCTGTCATAGCACCCCAGTTTTTGCAGTCTAGTGTAATTAAAATGCAGTCAGTCTGTCTAGAGCCTTATTGTGGACTTAAACTTAGTGATTTTATTACCAATTGTTATCTAAAGAAAAGTTATATGTTTTCCTTATGCTCACTGCAGATTTGCACATCTAGTTTGGTTAATTTATTCTTAAATGCATTATGAATGCATTGTTAATGTCGTTAGTATTTTAGACGACTGCATTATGAAATTGGATGTGAAATCTAGACTTTTCCTTGAGTTGGTAAAATATTTTATTCTAACTACAATCGGTCGGAACAGTCATAATTAACCCTTGCGTTTTCTGCTAACCGATTTCGATATTTCGATCATTATTTTTATTATGTCACAGCGTTATTTTCATAGTTACCTACTGGGGGAATTGATTCTGTTTTTTATTGTTATCGTTCGTTATTTTAATCGTTTTCAAAAGTTTAAATCGTTGTTTAGAACGAAATCATGCAATTCTAATAAAATAGAACTTTATTGCAGTTGGCATTTATTCGAAGTTCGTCTGTCGAGTGAACTAGTGTTAAAGTAACGCGATTCCTCCCTTTCTAGGATAGTTTAGTTTGCTTATAAATAAGTATTTATAAACATACGCGTTAAACTCGTTCGGAAACGCACGAAGAAAGCCGTTGTGTTTATCCGTATAATTCCTATCACATGATGAGTAAAAGTGCGGTTCTTACTTCTTACGCGTCTGTAATTGCCCTATGATTCACAGTGTATGTGAATAGGAATTACGTAACTAAGACTTGACATTGAATGACTTTTTTTTCTGGGAGTCTGTTTCACCCCCTCGGCAAGTGGGAGTCTGTTTCACTAGGTGGCAAACGATATTTTTTTAGGATTACCGATAAACGTTTATCTGCAGAGAACGTAGGATCTAATATAAACTTATCGAACATAATAGGGTAGTTGTCAACATTCATTGATAAAAAAAACACGTGTTTTTATCAATGAATATTGACAAAGAGAAAACGCTTCAAAATTCAGGTGTGGGGCTCGTGACGTCATAACGCCTGTAAAATTAGGTATATTATACGACCGAGAAACGTTTTGCGATTTTAAGAAGCGTTGTATCTTCGCCAATTTTTGTTGACGTAACAAAAGAAAAAATAAGGGTCAAATCATTTTTTTTTTTTTTAATAGCCTATTTTAGGCCAATGTTATGATGAGCAGCTTGTTGGGGTGGGGAAATTAACAATGTACTTACATTTGTATGATGATGTCTTCAATTTAACTTATATCATTAATGAGTTGCCGATTAAAGTTTGAACTTTATGAAGTTACGCCTGCTAAGTGGCCGTACCTGGTACCTAAATATGAATATGCACCAATATTTACATAATTGGGGTTTGAATTTTCTGTTACAAATGTCGGTATTAATTTCCATACTTTCAACCATATATTTTTGTGCTTTCAACTTACCATGTTAAAAGACGATTGATTTTACTTTGGATTTTGGAAACTGCTACCAGTGGCTGCTACAGTTTCAAATTTTAGTGTTCAAAAACAATCACAAAACTGGCACAAAAATGATAAAATTTAAAATTATTTGTTTTTCGAACATGCACATTCGTTTCCCGCCAAAAACATTTGTGAGGTACGCATGCGCGACGTTACCGCGCGTCGAAACTTCTGCGGACGCTCTACGCGGCTTACAACCGTTCGCCCACCAACCTACAACCGTTTCTCCCGAGGCCCCGGGGAGAATCAAAGCATGTGATGCGCCTTATGAAAGCGATGGCCGTGGAAGGTTAGAATTTTGTGCACTCAGCCATTTACCACAAACTTTTACTGACCGCTGAACTGTCACCTAACCTACCTTGCTGCGTTGAGAGAAAGGTGCGATACAGGTCATGTTTTCTGGTTTATCTCATCACAGAAAGTCATCAGAAAATGCATTAGTGCACTAGGCCGCGTGTTTCGTGTCGAGATGGGCGCGGAAAAGTCGTTTAGATATTATGTAGTCGATGACACTAATTTTCTTTACACATGGGTAGGTACAGTCACGAGCAATAACATATTACAGTCACTCAACAAAATTCAAGCGCAAAATTACTCGTGAAATACTGGTTTTCACTTTGAAAAAAGACCTAGCTATTTCGTAATAGTATGGCTTCCAAAACAGAAGTCTAATGAAATGGCAAAAGTTTAATCAACATGGTAGCAGTAAATCGCTTTTGGATACTGCCAACGACGATCGTCGTTGGATACTGCTTAGTGTATAGGTACATACTTTTGCTCGTGACTGTACAAGCAAGTACAAGGTATGATGTGCATTCATCATAACCATAATATGAATACTAGGTAATGATTTTCTTAAAGGTAGGTTAATTTCAGTTTATATTGACCATAACTTGTGAGATTATAATTGATGAAAAATTATTGAATTTTACAAATCGTTCACATACGAAAGCTTTTCAGTAGGTACCCATTTCTGTGGAAATGCAAAGAAAAAGTTCTGCAGCATAGCGCATAGTTTAGTCGCTTTCAAATTATTAAGTATTATGAAGAAATAGGGTAGATATTTATTAATGCAGGTAATACCGTACCATCCAAGAGCATCACCGCGAAAAGCATAAACAAATAAACACGAAAAGGGATATAATATTGATATACCTATTCATTAAAATTCCCGAATGTTTTATATAACATTGTAAACTAGAACATTTTTGTGCTTAATAAACGTATAAGCTTGACTCCGTGGCTTCGTTTCGCGTTGGTCGTTAATATTTTAAAATTAGAACCTCAATTTGTTTATTTTCAGATTAGAACTAGCTTTCCCCGCGGTTTCGTTCTGCTCTTATTGGTTGTACCGTGAGATGACGTTTTATAACGATTAGCGCGTTCTTACCAAACAAATCTCCAGCTTTATAATATCAGTAAAGATGACATTACTGAGAAACGTAAAAATTAAAACTTGAAAAGAAATTACTTAGAAAAAGGAGAATTTTCAGAATCAAATCAAGTCAATCATCCAAACTTTATCTCTTAGTAGTGTGGATCGTGTAACACGGCAAGGCTACACTAATAAACTAAGACATGCAAGAAAGTAATCACGGGGCGGCAGAACCGGGTGTCAGTTTTCAATTAACTGTAAAATGTCGTTTGCAAAAAGCTAAAGACACGAAAAATATGGCCCTGTTGTCAGTTGAACATCGCCAGCTAAGCTGCGGCGTTTCTAGTTACCTATATTCATTATTTTTTACTATAATATTTGTAAGATTTTGTGCTGACTGTATCTTCCTGCAATAAGAAAGAGAGCCCTCTTCTAATTAATGAGAGTGCTTTTTTATTCTGATTTCACCACACTATTCCCAAAACACTGCAACTCCTGAAAGCAAGAATCAACAGTGGCAACCACCAGAAAAGCGCCGAGACAATGAAGCTCGATGTGTCCCGGAGAATGAATTGACCTGTCTTGGATCCTGCAACGAAATGAATCAGAAAATAATAGAATAGTGGAGGAGTAGGAAAAATATGTTTCCACTTCCCTCCATGCAAGCAGGAGACCGTGGTAATAAATCATCAAATGAGTCCTCCAACCCCCTTACTGTCAGACTTCTACTGACTAAAATCCACGGTGTCCTTCAATAGCCCTTTCTGTTCCGGGGTCACGGTAAGGAAATTATCCCTCGACCCTGGCAGGCTTTGGCCCTCTGACAGGGGGGCCCCGTCATTATGCTGACGCTCTGTTGCCCTTTACTCGCTGCCCGCATGCCCGCGCCTACGGTGGCCGGAGATCATCAAGCGACGTCCGTCGCCGAAAAGGCCGAGTCTACTGAACCGCTCGACGCGTCTCGGAGGGAATGACTCTGTCGTCTCTCGCTCGGCCCGCCTCCTAAATTAATCGCGAGCATTACTGCTTCGCAGAAGGAGGCGACCGCTTCCCACTCCGTCTCGCCCCGCAGCATGGCCGCGACCAATGCTGGGCGCGAGAAGTCTCCGCCTAAAGCCCAGTTGCCTAGCACCACGGGTAAAAATGACTACTAATATTAATGGGTACTAAATTAATATTAGTAGTCATTTTTGCGGCGGCGGTTGCTGCTGCAAATTATCTATGGAATAACCGTTACTTGCGGTCATGATCAAGTCCATGATCGAGAGTAAATATGCGTGGAATGTAGCGTCCTATTGCGCGGAAGTGATGATCGCAAAGGAGGCAGCAGAAAGTGTGAGAATACCGTCACTTTAACAGACATAGGACTAAACGGGGCGCGCACCGTGTTCCACACGCGCCTTTCAAGAGGACCTGCAGCTATGCATATCTGCAGAAGGCGACACAGTCCGCATGTTAGTAAGCGGTATGAACTTGAAGAAATATACAAATTTTGCACGCTGGAGTAGGTTTTGTATAGTCAGTGTTAAACCCCTTAACCTCCTCGGGGCGAGAGTCAAGTACGCAAAAAATAAAGGGCCCTCTCGTACACTTCAAAATATTCGTATTGTTTTAGTCATAGTAGAGTCAGTGTACATACAAAACCCATTAAGGGTCCTCGGGGCGAGACGTGACACGTACGCAAAAAAATAAATGTAACTCCTACTCGCTTCAATCAACGAGCGCGGCGGGCGCCGCCGCCGTGCTGCGTTTTTGAATCATAGTTCGTTGATCGAAGTGTACATACAATTTTCGTTCATTAGGCATCTTAGGGATAGGTACATGTTCAAAGATCTACACGATTAAAACCTTCATAGGGTATTAAAAATATCCTACCATTATTATCTTTGGTTCAAAACATGATCATTAGTTGTGACAGACATCAACAAAAGTCATGATGTCAACAATACTTGAGAGGCAAACTATTATTTATAATTTTTCATAGATGTTTAATTTCATGGGTAATTTACGCGATGATTTATTTAATGATTTTATAGACATTTTAGATTACATATCGTTGGAAAGTCTCAGTCTCTATGACAAAATAACAGATAACTTAATAGTCGTACTGCGTACAAAATTCAGCAAGCCTCGATGTGGTGACATGTTTCTGGTATAAATAAATTAGGATAAGTCATTAGTTTAACACAATATTCAAAATTCTAGTTCAAAAGTACTTAGGTTAAATAAAAATGGACAGT
This sequence comes from Agrotis segetum, assembly GCA_036375495.1. NCBI lineage: Eukaryota > Metazoa > Arthropoda > Insecta > Lepidoptera > Noctuidae > Agrotis > Agrotis segetum. Next base: position 125,237 of record JAQSVV010000381.1, read on the forward strand.
GAAGCAGATTTCGAAAATATTGAGAATGACACTACTGCTGATGGGGCTGCTGACGTTGATGAAGCTAAAACTGCGGGGGAAGAAACAGGCGAAGCGGGTGAAGGTGGTGAACCCGGAGAGGTAGGTGAAGGGACCGCGGCTGGTGAAACCACAGGAACAGAAGAAGGGGGTGGAGAGCATGTAGACGGTGAACATGTCGAAGGCGAGCATGTCGAGGGTGAACATGTAGAAGGCGAACATGTAGAGGGAAAATGTTGAGGGCGAACATGTAGAGGGCGAACATATAGAGGGTGAACATGTAGAAGGGGAGCATGCAAAAAGTGAACAGACAGAAGGCGAACACGTAGAAGGAGAACACGTTGCAGGTGAAGTTGTAGAAGGGGAACATGTTGAGGTGAAGAATTAGAAGGAGAACACGTTGAAGGTGAAGGGTTGGAAGGTGAACAAGAAGAAAAAAAACCTGAGGATGAATTACTGCCACCATTACCCGAAGAAGTTGTGGAAGAGGAATACGTTCCAGAACCACCTCCAGATCCTGCTGCACCTTATAATTTTAATGATGCCGATGAAGCTTTGAAAGCACCTTTTGAATTACGACCTGATCAATTGGCCGAAGTAGAACAGCTGTGGGAACTTTTTCAGAATTATACTCCAGCATATTCTGATATAGATGGGTATGTTACGGAGAAAGAGTTACTTTACATGTTAAAAAGTCTTCTTATTATGACGTATACAGTGGATCAATTTCACGAGCTAATAGACTATTGCTGTAGACCGCCTCATCCAGAAGGGCACATCTTTTTCGACCAATTTGTTAAAATGGTTACAATGAGGCAAAGGGACTTTCCTACTGAAGAAGAAATTCGTTCTGCATTGCAAGTTTTTGACCCTGAAAAGACAGGAAGTCTTGATCGTGAAGAGATGAGAGAAGTTTTACAAAAAGGTGGTAATAAAATGGTACCAAAGTTAGTAGACAATCTCATCAAAGAAGTAGATATGAGTAATGATGGTACAATTGGTATTGAAGACATCGTAGGAACAATGTGCATTGATTTGAATCCTGAAGATATGCAATTGCTCAGGGATCAGGTGTACCCTCCTGCTCAAAAGGAAATAGATGAGGACGATTTGCTGGACTAAATACATTTAAAACATCGAAATCTTAAACCAAAGCTTAATAAAAACATAAATATAACCAGATTCTTGATATTTTAATTATGTATTCCTTTAAAACTCATCCACCACTTTCAGGCCTCGGAAGAAGTTCAGAAGACGCGTCTCTGTACCTGTAGTCCTATTATTTAAGGCTACGGAGAGAGTCTCGCGCTCTATATATCGCTTGGCTGGGCGTGTCACGGGCAGCGGGCTCTGACTTTGCATGAACCAATGACCTCTACTTTTTCACTCAATTTTCAGTTATATTTTTTTCTCCAAACCCAGTAAACCCAATTTTTGAAGCTCGCTGTCCTACACTATCTGCTTTGATTAATGTCTGCTTAATTTATTTTGTAAACACCTGCTTTGTAAGAATGCATCGTAATATTATTTTGACGACGGAGCGAGTTCATAGTGCGACTCGCACTTGGCCAATATTCGGATGACTGTGCCCACAACCTTTTTTGAGGGTTGGATCCTTCATAGCTTTTTTACAGCATCCTCCTTTGGGCAAAACATTTTTTGTATGCGCTCGATCATTTTGGAGCTAGAGATGAGAACACGTAGCTCTCAGCCAAAAATATACTGGAAAGAAACTTCAATACTGTGATTCTCGGGGAATTATAAGAGAAGAAAAAAAAAATTTTATAGCGACACAGTTTATCGACATCCATGACAAAAGTCGAGGGCAGAGTCTTTAACGATTCAAAATCCAAAATTAAGTTATGTAGGCTTATTTCGATGTAGAAAATATCGCTAAAAGAATTACGTATTGCGTTATTTGAGTTCACTTATCTTGCAATGCAGTCACGAGATTTTATGAGACTTTTGAGACAAGTTAAATAAATTTCAGAAGTTTTTAATTACGATGTGTATACATAAACAAATTTTCAGCTCATTACCTTTCATTTTGGGATATTTATACAATCGTGAAAATAGAGCAGTGGGATGACTTAATTTACAAGTTTTATCTCGTGGCTTCGAAACCAGCCAGACACATGTAATTTGTCTAATTTAATTCATCACCAACCACTGTTCTCAAAGCGGTGAAGGAAAACATCGCGAAGAAGCAAAAAAGTCGAAGAAATGTGACTTCTGTCAATCCGCACTGGGCCCGCGTAGATGATTATGGCTCACTCACTCCTTACAGAGAGAGAAGGCCTGTGTCCCAGCAGTAGAAATAAACGTTTGACTTCGAATAAAATCTCGGCAGAGGTACACACAGCTACACATCAAGCTGTACAAAATTAGCATTAGGTGACCTAGAAAAACTCACACAGCGCGAGGCCATAACAAACTGGTGTAATACAACTTGATGTGAAGCCGTGTGTACACGTGACTAAAAAAATTTTGATTCAAATTTCAAAACTCCAAAACGAAGATGTTGAGGTGTGTGAGGTTGGCCCTCTACCATCCATCGTGTGAAAATCAATTGAAAGCAATTACCAGTCACTAGATTTCTATAATAACTGTATTTGCCATAACAATAAATAGAACAAACAAACCCAGCTGAAAGCATAGAGTTCATTTGTTTATAGGCTCGTTTTGTCATCACATCGTGTTGGCTTAGAGGCCTCAAAGCCATGCCAAAAAATAAAAAAAAAATACGTCGTGTGGTTGCTGGTTGCTGTCAAGGTGACACATAGGTGACATGACATGTCAACATGACATTAGTGACAGTCAGCGTTGCCAGACCGTACCAAAAAGTACGGTTTTCCGTACTATTTGTCATACAATCGTACCACAACCGTACCTTGGCTAGACCGTACCTTTTTCGTACCTTATCTATACTTGTGATTTATTTTTGACTACAAAGGTAAAAAACAACTAATAGAAAATAATGAGACTTGTACTTTTTTCAACATTCTGACACATTTGATATTAAAATATGGGCAATAAAATTACATAAATGAAATTTTCTTAGTTCCTAAAACTTTTTTTTTTTACAAGCACCTTGTTTTTTCTGTAGAATATGAGTCGACTATAGCATTTTTGAAAAATCTAGCGAAACCGTACGGGTCGGAATTCTTCTGCAAGAACTAGATCGGTTTTTTTTTCTTCGAGTTCATTCTATAATTGATTTACAAATGAATTTGTTCAATATTGGCAATCGGTAATAATGTTCTACTTCACCATGTCCCTTTGAATATTCGATTCCATATCGCTTTTTTTCCAACCTATGATCACAGGCAGCCAACTCGAAGAAGAAAAAAAACTGATCTAGTTCTTGCAGAATTATCCTGACCCAACCGTACCTTGAAGTTAAAAACCGTACCTTTTCAGAAAGCCAACCGTACCTTATTGGGAAATCATACTGGCAACGCTGGTGACAGTTGATTGTTGTCGGTCCGTCGCTTACATCGTTTGCCGTTGTGTTTGCCGTTGATTATTTGGACTTTATTACAGCGAATTATTCAATAAAAAAGTATTCAACGTGTACAAAATGAAATATTTATTAATACTGTTCATACTTATATCATGTTTAAGTTATAGTAAGTATCAAATGCACGTAAAATCAAATAACCGTAGGCCGTAACTGAGTAAGGGTGTGGTTTTTGAATACATTGTTAGTTCTCGTTATTCTATTCCATTCTATTGTAAAAAACTTGATCTTCGTCGTAATAAATATTGTATTTAACTGTATATTTTGCCTGATGAAACATTCGTCAATGTAGAGATTCGGAACTCTGTAGGTATAAAGTATATACAGAGCTAAAGAATTCCTAGTGAATGAAGTATTATAATGTGACCTATAACCCTTTTTTCTCAGGTTTAGCACTATGGTGCTATCAATGTACGGCAGCTACTCCCGGGTGTACGGAACCGTTCAACTGGCGAGGAGTGGGTTACCTTGGCAATCCTTGTCCAGATAATGAAGATATTTGTGTCAAACTGATTGAAAGGAAAGGAGGTAATGATCTATTTTGAAATATTCTCATTGAGTACTTCAGAAACGACTGCGTTTTCTTCTTATGTGTTAGATAACTGCATTATATTAATGATTGTAAACCTATATTTTCCATTTCAGCACAAGAAGTGATAACAAGGGACTGCTTAAGCAACTTCAGGGCTTTTCGTACGGACATACCTGCCGACACATACGAGGGATGTAGGCCTGCTGCTAGAGATGTCAATTTAGCGAACTATGTCAACAATACTATCAAAGAATTAGACATTAAAAGGTAGTTCTATATTTTAAAAATAATTAGCTCAGAACAGGGTTTTGTAAAGGTTAAGCCACCATCATTATAAAACCACACTTAAGCTAGAGTAATTCCACTGTCAGAAAGAAAGAGCTATACAAGTCGTCTAGTGCCATCTGGTTCCCTCACTGGCTTTACTCTCCCTTGAAGATGTCACCATAAGCCCTCAGGGTTCAATGAATAGCACTGGCTCAGTGTTGGTTAATGATATCTTATAAAAGTTTGGTTTAAAAAAATTCTAGTTTCCTTACAATGTTTTCCTTCACTGTTTGAGAGCAGGGGTGATGAAATAAATAATACAAAGCAAGGTGATAAACTGGCTTGAAACAACTGACTACCAATCATAAGACTTTTACTGACTAAAATCCACGGTGTCCTTCAATAGCCCTTACGTTCCAGGGTCACGTTAATTCGTTAGTTCTGTGACCCTGTCAGGCTTTGTTCTTCTACTTGGAATATTTTAATTAGTTATTCAAATATCTAACTTAATTTGTTTCAGGGACTGGTATGATGAAACAGTATGGTGTTTCTGCTTCCTCGACCACAGGTGTAACAGTGCATCAAGTGTATCAACAATGGCATTACTAATCCCAACATGCATTGTGCTTCTGTTCACTAAAATGTTGTTCTGATATCAGCATTGAATCATTTATGTGTCACCAAAAAATATTACAAATAAAAACTGGGTAAGTGATTTAAAAACAAACTAAAATGTTAATGAAGATGTTATATTTAAATAAGCACAGACAAGCAGAATGCCTGAAATATTGAATCTCATTTTCCAACTTGTATGCAATAATATTGTACTTTGGTAGAAACTACTTGTGTAGTTTATGGTATACAAATGCTGACAGTATTTAGAATGAATATGCACAAGTAACTTTAAAGCAACTTTGTACTAAGAAAGTCTTTTCTGTCTGTATAAGTGGTCACCACTTATGTAGACTGCAGGCAAGTGCAAGTCAACCCTTGAGGTATGTTTGTATGCCTATGTTATTGACAAGATGATGCATGACGGTTGGCAGACCGAGTTAGCTTGACGTCAAATCCTGTACCTCAGGGGCTGACTTACACTTGTGCATAGAGTAATTATCATTAGGTAGCTACATACTAATTAAGGTAGTACACATGCATATTTATGAACTGAAATGATAGTATGAATAGTTACATTCCAGTGAAAAATGTTTTTCCAATATTTTACAATTCCGTCCAATGATATTTGATAATGTTATATTAGCTTGTAGGTTTAATATTTAGTTAAGAATAAGTGCCTCATTGAATATTATTATTTAACATAAGACTGTAGTTTTCTACACAAGACTTATACACATTTTCTACATGATTTTGTAATCAAGCAACAATAATAAATGTATTATGAATAATTATTAGACAAGAATCTCAAACTCATAATTATTTAGAGCCATAAAAAAGCTAAATTAATAAACAATTACACTACAAGTATTCTTCGTTTTTTTTCACCAAAATTCTTAACTAAGAATACAGCAAATTCTGATTTCCAATTATGTCTATGCTTTGAATTGTTACGCTTCTCAGCCAGGCATCATTTGTTTACAAGAAAGCAAACTGCATTTGCGTTACAATAAGGCCAGTGACCAGCATGAACATCTGTAACAAAATGTTTGCGTCTAGTTGCCACATGTCATACACGGAGAAGCGCGGTGGTGTTTCTTCTATTAACTTCAACATTCTTTTTGACTTCTCTCTTAGGCGGCCTAAAATGCATAAAGAAATGGATTAACCAAGCCTTTGACTCTTTTCGTGTAGACTATAGGGCTCAATTTACATTGCCGTGGAATAGCAGCCACAGATAACTATAATAGCAGCATATTTTCATCTGGGGTATTCCCCTAGGCTTTTGTAAGGTCCGCGCAACCACTCATAATCTTTTAACGCGGCGCACATAGGTCAATATTCCACATTTACGCGGCCAAAATTATTTATTTACGTATATCACGTCTTATGATATTAAATATCTCCTGTGACTATTTGTTTTTATTTAGTTCAGTTATTTTGTAAATTACGGTAAAAAATCATAAATTAAGGTAAAAAAAATCATAAAATAAGGCAAACAATTTATTTAATCAAAATAAACATACACAAAATAAAACAAAATTTGTACAATATTACAAACAAATTAATACAACAAGAATTTTACACAAAAAAAAAAAATCGTAATGGATCCATCTTGCTGCTCGCTATCCGAGTCTGCTCCCCTAGACAAGTCGCAAACGATAATTGTTAACGCTCGGTTCTCCACAATAGATTTTCAACCTTATTCCTTCGAGTCTTTAGTTTAAAATCTTTTGAAGATTTCATGGCGTTGTCGTTCGTTCCAGTCGCTTACGCTTAGAAATCCTAAATAGATTTAAAAATAAAAATAAAAAAATGGTTATTTTTTCACATAAAATCTTAATGGTTTAAAAGGTCTCCCGTTTTGTCATCCGCAAAATTCCGCAGCCGGTTTTTGTATTTTCTTGTAGTCAAAGGATTGTAGTTTCAAATAAAAAAAGAATGATGATCGTATCTCATCGAGAAATATAACAAATTAACGTTTGAAGTTCAAAATTACATCAAAATTGGTCTTAAAAAAACCCGTGTGTTTGAAACCCCCAATTTATTCGAATTGAGCATTTTGGGTAAGTAAATAATAATAAAAATAAAGATCCATACCTGTGTTATTGGAATCCATCATTTTCACTTCAAAAACTGACACAGAATTTTTTTTATTAATGTTGTCACTTTTGTTGTGTTTACGTAACTTTAAGCAGAAAAAACGAGCGCACGGGTTGACGGCACAGAATATATAATAGGCGAGGAGGCACCAATCCTGAAAGCTCCGTGATCACGGATTCTAATATTTTTAATAAAAAATATAAGTTAACGTTTAGACGAACAAGATTTGCTTGGTCGGCGTGGATTTGATTGGCCGGAAATATTTTAATTAAATTTTTTTAATATTAAATTTCCATAATTTTTTTCCGTCATCACGGATTTTGATTAATCTTATATAGAATTGTGTGAAATATTCTGTTCAACAAGAAAAAATCCGGCCGACCAATGATTTTTAGCCGGAAAGGTCACGCATACCTATTTGAATGGTGTGATATGGGGTAAAATTTATCCATTATCACGGAAACCTTTTTTTTTTTTAATTCACGCGTTTTAATGTCACATTTATGATTATCTTGGTATGCGTGCTTACAAACTGCCGAAAGTATCGCGCATACCAAATTTTATTGTGTGAGTGAGGATCATACTATTATAGATTTCACTTACTTGATGACATTTCTTTTAGTCTTTCTTCTACCTCTAGTCTCTTCTTCAAGTTTTTAACTATTTATTATACTAATTAATATGGAAAAGAGGAAATACAGGGTTCATACATGGGTACATTTGGGTTGATTATATAAGAAATGAAGGTTGATACAAAAAATATGTTCAATTCAAGTTTATTAATTAATAATCATCTACATCATTATCATCAAAATTATCATTTCTCTCTTCTTCTGATTCTTCGTTTTCTTCCTCATTCTGTTGGCAACTTAATATTTCCTCAACCTTTAACGGTGCTGATGCCACAATGGTTCGAGTTTACTGGATTCATTTACTTGCCATCCACATTCTGTTGGATCATATAAAGTACAAATGGGTTCAGTAGCATTTTGCCACATTGCGTTTACAAAAATGGTGCGTAATATTTTTTGCGTTAAAGTTTTTCAGCATGGTGGAATATTATTTGAATTGAAATTTATCATACCTTTGTAAAATTTTTCTTTGTCGGTTGTACTTGCAAAAAAATTTAAAAATAATTCAAATCTTGCCGCATTAACATTATTATTTTTTACGTTACACATTTCATTTGTAAATCTTTGGACTAAATCTGTCTTTTCTTTATCATTTATGTCTTCCGGATTTGTCAAATGCTCGGACATGTTCTGATATTCTTCGTTTTCTAACAGGAGGTTGTAGGCTTTAATTTTTCCTTTACAAGGTTTCAACTTGAACCAAAAATCTGTCTCACTCACTCTTTACAGAAATATAGAAACCGTTAAAAAGCGGAGAGTTAAAATTTGGTATGCGCGATACTTTCGGCAGTTTGTAAGCACGCATACCAAGATAATCATAAATGTGACATTAAAACGCGTGAATTAAAAAAAAAAAAAAAGGTTTCCGTGATAATGGATAAATTTTACCCCATATCACACCATTCAAATAGGTATGCGTGACCTTTCCGGCTAAAAATCATTGGTCGGCCGGATTTTTTCTTGTTGAACAGAATATTTCACACAATTCTATATAAGATTAATCAAAATCCGTGATGACGGAAAAAAATTATGGAAATTTAATATTAAAAAAATTTAATTAAAATATTTCCGGCCAATCAAATCCACGCCGACCAAGCAAATCTTGTTCGTCTAAACGTTAACTTATATTTTTTATTAAAAATATTAGAATCCGTGATCACGGAGCTTTCAGGATTGGTGCCTCCTGGGCTATAATAGTACCTAAAGGCACAGAAGGATAACTCCCAAAAAGAAAACAAACAAATGTAAAATCTATGCACGAAAGAATAGAATCCATTTTTACTTGCACCCGCATCACCCACCTACTTTTATAATAGCCTAAACTTCCCGTGCGCAAGCAAAAATGAACTGAATAGTGACGCGCTAGAGTTCATTTTAGTTTATCTGACGCCAACGACATTAAAAGGTTACTGTCGGTCAAGCTCAATAGGGTTGCGACTCGCGAGTTTGGGCACAGTTAGGTAGGAATACGTACTTTATGCATTGTTTAATTACATTATATATATAGGTTAATTAATATTAACTTAAATATATATCACTCCTCATTACCTCCTTAACCTTTAACTATGGACGTGCGGTCTCACAGACCGCGTGCAGTTTGTGATTCTCGTGCCCCTCTCCTCCCATGTACCCTACACGTATACACGCCTCAGTAGCTTCGGTTTTAGTTACTAAACGACAGTTAAGAGTGAAGGTTACGTAATCGGCTAAATACTGCGTGAGTAATTTCGCTTTATATTTTGAGTGCGGTCTGTGAGACCGCGCGTCCACATTTGTGTTATACATTGAGGCCGACAATGATTTTGTTTGTTTTAAATTTTATAAGCTGAAATGTCAAAAAATGATCAATGAACGACTGTAGGCAAACGAACATCGAGTTCGTCTACTTAGATAGCCGGTAAAATATTGCGATTAGATGATCATTCTTTGAAAACGAGAGTCAATGATTGCTTTTAGAATCGGTTCAGTGCGACAGAGATGGGGATGTTGATGATTGTTTGTTTTATGAAGCTGATATTGAAAAAAATCACTTGATTGAACGTTAGATTATTGAAGAGAGTGGTAGTACTACTAGAGCCGACGGTGACATACAATGATCGGATAATCCCACCAAAGGGGGGTAGACGAAACGGACAAGAAATGTTCAATTTATTCGAGCAGTCGAAGCCAGAAGATGGCCTGGTGGTGATTTCCACAGAGTTTGGACTTGTGTGGAATTAATGCCTACTCTCTATTCAATCAACACCAAGACAAAAAAATAGAAAGAGAGCAATTTCTGAATAACAAAGACGAGTTATAATCACTCATTTGCCGTGACATGCCTGAAACGAGTTTTGGGCCCTGCTATGCCGTCCCAAGGGCCACCAAGTGAAGTAAATGGAGTTCCTAAACGTAAAACGTATAATCTGTGCCCACCAAATATAAAAACGAAAGTGGACCCACACTTATGTAGGCAATGATCTAAGCCGCTATACAAAAACTGTCAATAATTCTGTCAATAAACATGACCAAGTTGGGACCTTGTCAATTTTTTTATGTTTAGTTTTGAGAAATTTAATTTAATTTTTTTATGTCCTTTGTTCTTTATATTTTATTGTAAAAGAATTTAAACTAACTAAAAAAGTCATTTTTCTTCGGTAATATACCTATAAAGTGATCTCAAGCTAAAAAATCTGAATAGCGCCTTTGATTGTTATATCATTACATATAGTTTATAATAAATACATTTTTCATTAAAATTACATCTTTAATGTATATTTAAAAACTCCTCTAAGTGATAAAAACAAAAAAATACACAATTATTACGCATCAAGAAAGAAATCAGCCCGTAAAGATAGCGGTCTCTGAGACCGCGCGTCCAAAGTAGTGTATCAAAAATGGAACGTCCACAGTTAAAGGTTAAGTCCCTCAAGGAATTTTGTTTTTATCATCAGCCTATATCTTTTTCTGTTTCGTCATCGATTACTTCATATTCATATCGATTGGTAGCACAGAATGTTAACAGTAGGTACCTACGGCACCTTACGTGAGGAATAATATATACACCGTGACTTTTTAGTCGCCTTACAACGGCAGCCCAGTTTATGTATCCAATGACTAAAACACGTTTATAATATAAAATATGTATTTAAGAGATTTCAAAATTTAAAAATAAAATTTTAATTCGTTATTATGACGCAGTCAGGTCGCAAGTCGGGTTTATAATAATTATTATCTTTTCTACGTATTATATTTATATTTTTAAACATATTTTCATCTTAAGAACAATATTTAAAAATATTTGAAATGTTAGGCTTTATTACCTCATCCGTGACATTCGCCACCCAAGTCGTGCGGTGCCTCCACCGCGCGGCACTACCCGCGCCGCGCGCCGCCCCCGTGGCACGCCGTCAACGCTCTTATGTTTTATGTTTAATAGTACAGACAGGAGCAGTGACCCGATTTGGTCGTAGAAATTAATTCATACTAGAGTAGGTACCAAAAAACAACAAAGTGGTTTTGGGTGAGAAGTGTGAGAACACATTTTTTTATTCATAATACGTCCTAAATAAGAAAGTTCTTTAGTTTTATAGGCTCGTTCGCCCACTGAAATATGTATAATTGTATATCGAACATTTTTACACCATATGTAGTTCGATGTTCTTTTTTGACCATGGCTCTTGGTCTATAATTTTATTTACAGCTTGACATAAAACTGTAGAAAACCGGAAGTCGCCACTGTCTTCGCGCTACCAGCACATTTACAGCTTGACATAAAAATGTAGAAAACCGGAAGTCGCCACTGTCTTCGCACTACCAGCACTTTGAATGATTTTATTTTATTTCTTTTTTCACTTATTACGTTAGTTTTATGGCACAATAATAAATCTAACAAACCTGTGGTCTTTGTTTACATCAAATATCAAAGATTTTAAAACGCTGTCAGAAATAAAAATTTTAGTTCCGTTTCAACCCGTTCTGGCCAAGCTGTAATGAATTTTTTTTTTTTCTCTTAATAAGTTAGTTTTGTGGCACAATAATAAATCTAACAAACCTGCGGTCTTTGTTTACATCAAATATCAAAAATTTTAAAACGTTGTCAGAAACAAAAAGATTAGTTCCGTTTCAATTCGTTCTGGCCAAGCTGTAGTCATAACTTTTAAAGATCGATTGTTATCGTTTACGGCAAAATAGGTAACTAGTCCTTATCATTTTCATTTCATTCATTTCATTGTCACAGGCCCCGTGTTGCGTGTCTTTGTAGGTAAGTAGGTAAAAAAGTCGCGAAGAGAATTACGATCGCTGACCTTGAATGCGTAGTGTAGCCATTTTCTGAGTTTGAACGTGTCTAAACAATAACGTAAACATCTTCCTACTTTCTACCGATCATAATTCGACCTACCTACGTATTCAGCTTAGGTGAGTAAGAGTGATGTCAGGTTTGATAATCGTCTATTTTATTTATCTTGGTCGTCTTGTAGGCCAAATTTGTAACCTACCTAATCATGCTTAACTGATCATGATTACTAGCCGGTACTTGAATGACATTAATAAGCACGCCACAAGCAGGTAGATAGTTTTTTGATCATTATTAAATATGTACTACATAGATAAATATTCACTTTTTTTCTTACCTTTCGAAATCACGCGGTAGTGTGTGAAACGTGAGGCTCCTATCACTGTCATTATTTAAACAACCAAACGTTATGCAGTATTTTTTTTTCTTCATCATTTATATTTTTTTTAAACTCATGCGTAAATTCAACCAAACACCAAACTTAAATATTATATAAGTAAGCGCGTGCGTAGTGGGCGGCGCGCGGCAACCGACTAAATGTCCACTCCGAAGTGGTCCCCGCCAATGCTTGCAGTTTTATACCTACACTGCGGAGTGAGCCAGGCCTGTTGACGGTCAAGTTTCGACTTCCTGAATGCGGTCGGGGTGTATCGCAGGCAGGTGGTGGAGGTCAGTTATGATTCTTGGAACTGTCTTTTAGCTCTGCATGTGCTTTTTTATGTGTTTACAGTAAGTTTTTAAAATTCAATTTTGGCCGCGTAAATGTGGAATATTGACGTATGTGCGGCGCTACGCGCTAGTATCTATGTTAGACAGCCTGTACAATAAATTACATTTTGTAAAAATAGTACCTCGAACTTTCTGCACGTCATGAATGATGGGTCGGACTCTACTGAAAAAATCGAACTAGCCCGTCAGTTAAGGGGATCAAAAAATTATGTAAATTGACGAAGAAATGACGCTTTTAAATTCGCAATACCTCATGCCATAATTATGTAATGACATATGGCATGAGGTATTGTGAATTTAAAAGCGTCGTTTCCATGCTATGCCCGCGACAAATGTGTAGCGGGCATGCGGGCAGCGAGTAAAGGCAACTCGCTGTCCGCCCATGGATCATGCCCTGGTCGAGGGCGCGTTGTGATCCACACGCGCCTCAAAGAGCGTCAGCAAGATGATGGGGCCCCCCCTCTAGAGGGCCAAAGCCTGCCGGGGCCGCGGGATTTATTTCCTTACCGTGACCCCGGAACATAAAGGGCTATTGAAGGACACCGTGGATTTTAGTCAGTACAAGTCTGACAGTCCCGGGGCCCTGCCCGCGGTAGGAGGATTCATTTGATGACTTTACTTGCACGCTAAAAATAAAACTAAAGCTACTTTCGGGAAATTAATCAACTAAAATTACCATCATAATGTATCGACATTACAGTTATCACCAATCGCTTGGTTTCCTTCACCTCCCTCATAAATACTTCGCAGCGGATTCCCAGCAAGATCGCCATCACCAAGTCGATTACGGTAAAAAATGATGGCGTCAGACTATCCCAGAGGCCAATTGTCTGTAAACGAAGGAGACATTACTAGACACTAGTCAAGTGCAAGTACAAAAAGTTTTTAAAATAGTTGTAGAGGTTTACTGTAATAAATGATGAAGTTGTTCTTAACCCTTAAAAGTCACTTTGCATAGTATACTATACACTTGAATAAAAAAAAATATTTTGAGGAAACAATTATTTTAAAATGCAATGTTTTTACCAAAAAGGAATTTCAGAACATTCCTCTTTTTAATAATAAATAAATGAAAGTATTATCTTCAGTATATTTGTCAAATTTTGACATAAATGCGACACCATACCGGAGGAATCCTGTTTATGTCAGTGTAAAACTAAAATTTATTATAATTTCTTATTCATCATGAAAATATGTTCCGTGTTTTGTGAATTGAAATCATAAAAATATATTGTGCTTCTGCTAGTGCTAAATTATCCACGTTATATACACGTTTTCATCGCTTTTTACGACCACAATCTTGGGTGTATAGCATACTATACATTGCTACGGTTTGCTAATAAAATAGTTTGATTTTGATGTATATCATTCTATACATTGCCAACTTATAGGTGGTGGTGATGTCATTGATGATTCTTCATTTAGACTTGGAATCTAGATTTTTAAGCCCCAAACCTGTTTCCGCAAGCGGAAAAGATCCAACACCACTCACAATCAATCATTTGACAGCATTTCTTTTCGATACACAGTGCAATTTCAAAGATATACCATCTATCGTATCACTACCCTCCTTGCTGTTAAACCGTCACTGTTTACGCCGGAAACTTCATCAAAATGCGATCATAGAAAATGCAGAGGTCCTATAGTTGCTGTAAACAGAATAAAAAGACGAAAAATACCGAAATTCTTACTTTTTTTCAATGGATTAAGAGAAGATTTCAATAAGCAGCTGAATTGTCTTATCAAAGCTTTCAGGAAGCTGTTTCATGAAATTGATTGACGGGGGACTACTGCTATCGATTTTTCCTGAAGACTTTATACCTGATAAAGCAAATAACACTAACTAGTATACTAGTTAGTGTTATTTGGCCATTTTCGGCGGGAAAGTCCACAAAAGCACTTAGAAAGGATATAGTTGTTTTTTTCCCATCAACATGTTGATGGGAGATGTGGTTATGCCACTTATGGAACACCACAAGGAGTATTGGTAGGCTACGGCAAGATTGCAGACGTTATGGTTTTCAAAAGTTTTCAACTGAAAGATCACTGTCTGAAACACAGGAAGTATCCTGAGGTGCAAACATTACAAAAAGGGCCAGGGTAGTACTCGTTGTACCTATTTCAATGTCCACCTTTGTTACGGGGTTAAAAGGAATTGTTTTGTAGTTTATCATAAGCACTGATTGTCATTATTTTATTGTAATTTGAAGCACATTTGGCGTTATAGTATTTTGATCAACCTATGTCAAAAGTGTATTTTGTATATTATACTATACACCGCTTACAACTAAGAATTACTAACGTTGGTGGCAATGTATAGTATAATATACACTAATTATCTTAGAAGACTAACTAATTCGATTTTTTTACTATTTTTCTTACCCTTATTATGGGTCAAATAATCATAAGCAAGAATAACTTTGATGTTTTATTTCGATGAAATGTTTTGCGAGTTTAAGGGTTAATGAATGACAATGGCATAAGGGTTAGATTTGCGGGGCTTTGTCGTGCGCTTATATTTCTAGGGGAGCTTTCATACATACATCGTTTTGTACGGCAAAAAGTAAGAATTCGAACGTTAAAATACTCGAACCAACCAGCTTGCAGCAAAACATGAAAACCTGAAAGAGAAGTCAGGTTTTTGATGAGCAATTTCACTGAACTACCCTCTTTCGTAAGAGGATCCGCAAGAATTGTTAACTTACTTGAAACTTGTAAATATCTTGAAATTTGAAAAAGCCATCCATTAATTGTTTCAAATAAACATCAGTATCACTTGATATGAAATTATGCGTTTCAGCAGCCAGGCGTCTCATAATTATTTTAGTTGCAAATAATGAAGAAAGTAACTTCTTCTTTGAATACAAAATCTCTTGAGTCTTCTTTTGCTCCAAATAGTTTTTAATAATCGAATTTATAAACCGCGCTCGTATATAGAAATACATGAAAATATTTGAACAACAGAGCAGTTCTACGACGAAGCTAAGTTGAGAGTAAGCAATTCCCATGTACGGCCAGAATGCAGCAGTTCCTTTTGCACCAGCTAGACTTAAAAGTGCTATGAACAGAATCAAAATCGACGAAAGTGAAAAAATATCTGTCCTTACTTGTAGACCAGTAATACTTTTGTTCCGATGTATGTTCATACACCTATCGATTTGTTGCAGTTTCACGAAAAATTCGACGTTGGCATCTCCGTTAACAAAACGCACATGAATGATATTGCTTATGAATGTGAGCGTTTGCAAACCTGTCACACAAGTGCTCAGATAGTAAATAGTTTCGTTATCGAAAAGGATCGTATCATACTTGTGGATCACTACATAGTCTAATCCTAAGAGTACAATAACTATAAGTAAAGTATAGGATTTCTGAATAAAAGACGGAGTTGTAACGAACCAGTCTTTATGTCAACGCGGGTGGAACCGAGCAGCATTTGGGAACTGTACATAATTCTTATGGACTTTAAGAATTCTTCTTCAAGAATATCTTTGGAAACATATTCGACTTTAGTGATATCTTTTATTTTTTTCATAACTGAGTATGTCTTTGATTCTATGTAAACTTGTGCAGTTAAAGCAATGCGAACTGTAACAATACGACGGTATAACTTGCGGTGATAGCTAGCAGATGTAAGGGCAGCCGGGTGCCTAATGTACAAATGTTATAAATGGACACGCTGCGTCTTCCTTCCACCAGTAATATGATTTGCTTTGCATGTTCTCTGGATTTGCCTGTAAATAGAAAAATGTTTCACTACGGATTTCATCTAATTTTAAAAGCTAGATAATTGTTTACAGTACGCTCTACTGTATTTTTTAACCATGACTAATGAGGTGTCTGATTCAGAAGCATTTTAGGCTTCTAGAATATCAAAAATTATGTTTTTCTTAAATAGTAGGTGTGTTCAGCAGGAGAAATCAATGCAAGGGTCCGTTCTATAGTCTGCCCATTTGTGATTGTGTACGATGGAAGACCAAAGTAGTTTACAAACAAACACACATATTTTTTTATTGGAAACCGAAAAACGCTCCTCCATTTCATTACACAAGTTAACAGTGACAATTAAAATAATCAAATTAAAACACAATCAAGCTTAAAAAAGCATCAGGCGCTTTTAGCAGTAGTAAGTACCTACCGTCATTAAGACATGATGAAACGATGTTGATACAGAGTTTCCTTGATTCCTCTAATTTCGTTGATAATGATTCTGATTTCAGACATAATGTTAGCATAATGATCTGTTTGCTAAGCAGGAGAGGCATCACACATATCATCAGATCAAAGTCTGCTACTGCTGCTTTCTGGGAAGATAAGTCTATTGATTAGTACGGTGCCTTATTGTTATTTTTTTAAGGTAGTAAAATCATCAAATGAGTCCTCCTGCCCTGCCCTGGTTGGGAGGACTCATTTTATGATTTGTCTGATGTCAGACTCGTACTGACTAAAATCCACGGTGTCCTTCAATAGCCCTTTACTTTCCGGGGTCACGGTAATTCGTTAGGCCTACATAAATTAATTTAAGCAGAAGCATAAATTACGTACCTAATTATAAAGATTTTCACAACATTATTTATGATTTATTTATTAATGATTTTCAATATTTATTACAATTATTACTTTAAATTGTGCTTCTATTTAAAATTAGGTAGCCAAACGTACATACATCAGCCCCTCTATCTACACACAGGATTACTTGATAATGGCCTAGACAAGTGGCAAATACCAGATGGCTATAACCGTAAAACTGCGCGGTTGGCACAGTGGCTGAGTGATCGATTGCTGCGCAGCGTGTCGCTAGTTCGATCCCAGCACAGAAAAAATATTTCTATGCTCTGCAAGTAGTTGTTCCTGATCTGGGTGTGACTTCCCATGTTTGTAAACTCACCAACGATACAGAAGAAGTTCATAGTGTGGGGTAAAGTTTATTTTAAACTCCTTTCGTACAGTACAGAGATTGATTCCTAATCTGTCCGGAGAATGTTGTCGGCTAGATACATAATTCAATTTTCACAATACTTTACTATACTACGGCGAAGGAAGCCCGCGGCCAAAAGATAGTAAGTACCTAGTACTGGTATTGAAGAAACAACTGAGGTTCTGATAAATACTCTTATCCCGGATGAATCTGTTATGACAATGACTACCCAAACAAATAAGAGTGGGCTGCAGTCGCACCTGAATCACCAGCGTCAGACCTTCCATCAACTGACGAATTCCTTAATGTTGTCAGGAACTGCCCCTTAACAAGTCATCAGGTGAAGATAAAATTTCGAATCGTATGATAAAGGAAGCGTGTAAATCGGCGGGTGACGCGATATAATTGTTTACAACCGGTGTATTTCCGAAGGCGTTTTTCCTCGTATGTGGAGACACGGCTTTATACGTATAATACCTAAAAGCGGCGACAAACCACCTGATGACCCTAAGTCGTACCGGCCCATAACATTATTACCCTCTCTGGGTAAGCTCCTTGAGCGGCTTATTGTTCCGCGATTGTTACCGGACGGACCCAAATTCCATAAAAACCAATTTGGTTTTACTGTCGGGAAATCTACCGTAGACGCGGCACTCTCTGTTAGAAAAATAGTTAATACCTCCGAACACAAGTACGTACTTGAATCTTTTTGGATATTTCTGGGGCTTTTGATAACGCGTGGTGGCCAATGCTTCTGCACAAAATAAAAGGTCGTGGTTGCTATAATAATATATGCAATCTCCTTTGCTCATACTTTTCAAATGGTTCTGCAAAACTTTCGGACATAATTCCGTATAAACCTCTCACCACTGATCCTCAGGGAAGTTCATCGGTCCCCATTTATGGAATCTAGGCTTTGATGATTTTCGCGATTCCACTTCCTAGTGGCTGTTCTTTAACTGGTTACGCGGATGACGGTCTCCTACTCATTCAGTCGAGTACTCGTGCTGGACTCGAGAATTTGGCTAACACATGCCTACGATTAATATCTCAGTGGGGCGATCGAAACCGTCTGACTTTTGCACCACATAAAACTATCAGCTCCTTTTAAAAGGAGACCTTAAATCGTGGCCTAGTATTAATTCAACAATGTTCCCGTTAAAAAGAAGCAATCGGTGTGTATCTCGGTTTAGTCTAGAGAGAAATTTACATTCATAGATCATATTAAAACGGTTAGATAAAGGCTAAGAATAACTTTTTACCTTAACGAGAATATCAAAATCTACTTGGGGTTTGTCGTTTTTAACCTTATTCAAAAACTATTTACGGGGCCACTTACTTGGGCTGTATGTGCTACGGAGCACCTGTTTGGGCCGATAGGGCCACCATAGGGGCGGCGCACAGTGGTCCGAAAATCGAGCTCCATACTCATAGAAACTTAAAGTGAGGAATTAAAAAAATAAAAATTGTAATGGCTCTGGTATACCTCCCTTGACAACATATTAAAGTATGGATGGTATAAGTTACAGTAGGCGTGAGAAAAAAAATATTTTTGTTTTTTTTGTATGGGAGAAAACACTAAAAGTACGTTTTCTCGAAACTTAATTGAACTGTTAGGCTGGTGGTCACACGAGCTATAGTCCCATACACGGCGATCAAGATGACATACAATTCATGTACCGTTAGGCGCCGCTCCGCACGTTATAAATTTTTGAAATTTTGAATTTTCGACATGTGATTTTGCAAGTCTTTGGCTTGGTTAAATGACGTTGCCAGTCGATTTATTTTTATTATTATACAATTAAGCCTCCGAATGACTATTACGATGACAATAATTAAAAAAAATGATTGTACAAGTTTTTTTGCGCATTCTAAGAACTAACTCATAACTAATTATTTCATCTAAGAACTTCTCCAACTTTTTCATTCCCGAAGGAGTATCTTTACTTATATCACATGTCTGCTCTGCTTTACAACATGGCTTCCCATAATAATCCAATAGAAGGCTGCAGTGCTTCAATCTCAGCCTCAATCAAAGCCTGTTCTTCCACGGTGTTTCTTGTTTTCGTTTGAAAACTTAAAATAAGTAGGTCTGTAAAACATGGTGGAACATATTTAAAAAAGTATGAGACTCGGCTTCAAGAGAACATCAAATGGCCTGAAACAAAACAAGAATGTGCCTAGCAGATATCATTTAACTGGTAACGGAGAATCCCGAAGACTTGATTGACACAGGTTTAGGTATTTTGACCTCATTGAAGCTATCGTTAGCATCTTAATAGAAGGCTGCAGTACTTCAACCTCAGCCTCAAACAGAGCCAGCCCTTTACGATGTTTAACTTGTTTTCGTTTGTAAACCTTAAATGAATAGGTCTGGGTGGGGTTTGGGTTCTCTCATACTTTTTCATCGCTACAAAATAAACGCAGAGACACAAAAGAACACATAAAAATACTGCAATCGTCTTCGTCTGCCATAGTTTGCTATACAAGATTTGCCCTGAGGCACCATCAAAGCCCCATTTGCATATTATCAACTCTTTGCCATCCAGCGAAGACTGCACACGTGACAACTTTCCAAGCCTAGCCACAGTTATGTCCAAAACTGCTTGGAGCTTTACTTTAACCTCTCTTTCCGTGATGTCTATGGTATCTTTTGGGGGTTAGCAGTTCTTCGCTTCAGGGATGGCAGTACAAGAAGGATACAATGGTATTCCTTCTTCTTTTGCACAAGATCTTAATGTTATAATATACTGCCACTTCTCTTTAGAAGTGGCTAGAGAGGCTTTTCTCAATGAGGTCAAAATATCTAAAGCTGTGTCAATCAAGTCTTAAGGATTCTCCGTTACCAGTTAAATGATATCTGCTAGGCACATTCTTGATTTGTGCTTTCAAACCAGTTGCATGAGCAAGGCTTTCAGTGCTATGCGTTTGGAGCTCTTCCACTCTCCTTCTTTGCTAATAGCGGGCTTAGCTCCACAAATCGTTTTCTCGGCGTCACAACTGGTGTTGATGTTCCAACATTGCATGTCTCCGGTCTGTAGGATGTTGATGCACCCTCATTTACACCAAAGTCAGAACTGGAACATGGTTGCTGCTCTACTTTGCGACACTACAGAAGTAGTCATTTTTACCCTCACGATCTCAGGCCATTTGATGTTCTCTTGAAGCCGTGTCTCATACTTTTTTAAATATGTTCCACCATGTTTTACAGACCTACTTATTTTAAGTTTTCAAACGAAAACAAGAAACACCGTGGAAGAACAGGCTTTGATTGAGGCTGAGATTGAAGCACTGCAGCCTTCTATTGGATTATTATGGGAAGCCATGTTGTAAAGCAGAGCAGACATGTGATATAAGTAAAGATACTCCTTCGGGAATGAAAAAGTTGGAGAAGTTCTTAGATGAAATAATTAGTTATGAGTTAGTTCTTAGAATGCGCAAAAAAACTTGTACAATCATTTTTTTAAATTATTGTCATCGTAATAGTCATTCGGAGGTTTAATTGTATAATAATAAAAATAAATCGACTGGCAACGTCATTTAACCAAGCCAAAGACTTGCAAAATCACATGTCGAAAATTCAAAATTTCAAAAATTTATAACGTGCGGAGCGGCGCCTAACGGTACATGAATTGTATGTCATCTTGATCGCCGTGTATGGGACTATAGCTCGTGTGACCAGTAGCCTAACTGTTCAATTCTTCTTAGTCGCTACACTCTTGGCAGAGTGGTCGTGGTCGTCACATCAGGGGTGGTGGCTCGCTTCACAATTCGCCGCCATTCTTCTCGCACCGCTGCCTTCCTGGTACATTCGTGTAAGGGACCATTCAATGCAGCCTTGATCTGGTCTGTCCAGCGCATTGGTGATCTGCCTCGAGCTCTGGTGCCATTCACTTTGCCCTGTACCACAAGGCGTTCCACAGACGAGTCTCCTCGCCGAGAAACATGTCCGAAGTAAGTGAGGATTCGACTCTGAACGATGGAAGATAGACGCTGCTTGACGCCGAGTTCGCTTAATATGGAAACATTTGTTCGGAATTGGTTCCATGATATGCCAAGCATTTTCCTCCAGCACCACATTTCCAAAGCGTCTATCTTCTTTTTCTCACTTTCCCTAAGTGTCCATGTCTCCGCCCCGTAGAGAAATATGGGAAACACTAATGCCCTAACGAGTCGTACTTTTGTGGCTTTTGTGATGTTTCTGTTTCTCCATATTTTCCCGAGCCTATCCATGGCTGACCTCGTGATAGCCATTCGTCGCTTGATTTCATCTGCGCACCCACCGTTGTTAGAAATTAGTGCACCAAGGTAGATATAGGCTGGAACAACGTCGCAACTCGCGATATTCAATTAAGTTTCGAGAAAACGTACTTTTAGTGTTTTCTCCCATACAAAAAAAACAAAAATATTTTTTTTCTCACGCATACTGTAACTTATACCATCCATACTTTAATATGTTGTCAAGGGAGGTATACCAGAGCCATTACAATTTTTATTTTTTTAATTCCTCACTTTAAGTTTCTATGAGTATGGAGCTCGATTTTCGGACCACTGTGCGGCGCGGCGTAAATTGCTTCAGAGCCAGCGCTTGGCTTTGTTATTCTTAAGTAAAGCATACAGGACCGTCAGTACTGAAGCTTTACCGGTACTTGCTGGTGTTCTTCCAGTCGACCTTGAAGTGCAGCGACGTGCTGCAATGTACTATTCCGCACGGGAGACCACTGATGCTGATTTTTTACCGCAACGTGAACGTGCTAAAATATCTAGGTTATTCAAACCACAAAGTGACGTTTGGGAGGAACTTTTATCCGAATGGCAATGTAGGTGGGATATTTCCATCAAGGGGCGGCACCTCCACCAATTCTTTCCATCCGTTCGCGAGCGGTTGGCTAGGACGTGGCTGGAGGTGGATCACTGTGTTGCCCAATTTCTCACAGGACATGGTAACTTTAAAAGTAAATTATTTTCCTTCAAGCTTGTTCCCTCGCCTTTTTGTCAATGTTCAACACCAGATTGTGAATATGAACAATCAGCACATCATATTCTTTGGGAGTGTATTCTTTGGCAGAACGAACGCAATATTATGTTGGATACTGTACAGGCTACATCTGGAGTCGTTTACTATACGGACCTTGTGGAAACTCGAACAAACTTCCGTGCGTTCAAGCGTTTTTGCCATACCTATTATTGGAATCAAATATAACAGTTCACAATTTAGGACCCATTAATATTAGTCATTTTACCCGTGGTGCTAGGCAACTGGGCTTCTCCCAGTTGTAATGTCCCTTTGTGCCTATTGGCCTTGTTTTGTTCTGTCTCCTGCTTGCATGGAGGGAAGTGGGAACACATATTTTTTCCTACTCCTCCACTATTCTTTTCTGATTAATTTCGTTGCAGGATCCAAGACAGGTAAATTCATTCTCCGGGACACGTCGAGCTTAATTGTCTTGGCGCTTTTCTGGTGGTAGCCACTGTTGATTCTGGCTTTCAGGAGTTGCAGTGGTTGGGAATAGTGTGGTGGGTTTGTCCCAACAAAAAAAAAAAAAAGTACCTAGTACAAATTTTCAGAGTTGCTCTAATCATTAAGAAACTAGGTACCTATCTACCGGTGCTTTCTTACCTGTTCTCTCAACGAAGTGACTATGTAATATATGGAAATCAGATTCCAAGCTAAGATCTGGCAGATGAAGTAAAATAACTGCGGATAAAAATAATGTTCTGATTAGTTGCGATAATTTACAAAGAAAACTCGTACCTTTCTTGTAAATTATGTAAGTACTTACCGAAAGTTGAAAAAGTTCTGTAAAATCCGCTAGAGCCTCGAAAACACAGTGAATAGCAGAAACCAATTCGCTAGGAACCTCATTGGCAGGAGTTTCAGATGAGCTCATTACATGAAACAATTTTCCATCGTGACCGATTTATCTATCGGCTCATTGGTAGCTGAAGTATCTTGACTTAACACATCGTTTATGTAATTTACTCTTGTTGTAATCAGCATTATGATGAAGTATATTTCTATCATTTCAATGTGCAGCCCAACACCCGTTGTCATGATTACCATCAATGGTATACACATATTTTTCATTAACAATAGTTTATACAAAATAATCCACAAAATTGTTACAAAACAGGCGCTCACAATAGTAAAACTCGACTGCCTTTGAAGTTGCTTGTTCAAACTCTTACTATTCTTCATATTTAAGTACCTTTCTATCTTCTGTAGTTTCACGTACATTTGCCCAATCTTATTCCCTCTTTGAAGATTATTTCGGAAAACTAGTAGAACGCCATTTATTCCATTCATAAGAGCATCTAGTTTTAGGGTAGAGTCGGCGTGTGGGGATCCGAAACCATTTTCACAGCGTAGTAAAAAGTATGCCACACAAAATGTGTTTAGTATCCAGAATATATTGCTGTATATATTGTACCAGCCTGATGGTGGTGTAGGGTATCTATGCTTGATGTCTACACGGAGGAAGCCGAGGACTCGCAGCACGAGAAAAATGGGTTGAAATATTCGAATGAAGTCGTCGTTTAAAATGTCTGCCGTAAGGTCTTCTATATTTCTCACTTTGTTCATGTTGATCTTCGGTAGTAAAGACGACCAGTGAACATGCCAGTGCCAACCTACTAGCCTAATAGAACTTCTGATTATCTGTTTTCTATAACGGCTCTCTTGGGAAAAATTAGTTGCCGTAGTCTATATTCAAAATCGATTTTGTTGCAGTCCTCACTACTTTTTTATTTCAGACGTGTTCCGTATATTTTTATTATCCATTATAAATACTTCCTATGTTTAGCCTATTATAGTAATGAAATTAAAAGTGTATTATCATGAAATAGGCAGTTTATTTTTCTATAGAACTCATAATTTGGGTAATTTCGGGAAATGTACCAATTTCAGCGATGATATCTTATATTCATTTATTTTATTTGCATTGTTTTGTAAATTGTTTAGTTTTTGTTGGGCTAAGTTTAAGTACACTTGTACCTGATACGACATCGCCTCTTCCTATAGATTCACTGCTAGATCTCTAAACATGCAACCAAGACGATATAGTGTCAATAAAATTGACCCCAATTTAGTGAAGTGTTTTTCTCCGTTACACCAAATGCTGATATTTTTGGGCTGTGCAAGAATTTGTATTAAAGACCATTTTGTTACAACTCCGACTTTTTACCAAAAACTTTATACGCTACTCTGCATTGTGGCCTTTACTTTCTCGTTTTTTTACTTGGAAACTTATTACTACACGACTTATTATTTTGAAAATAGTATAATGTACTTGGCCTCCGTTACTGGTATTATTGTGCAGTATTTATCTTATTTTACTAACATAATCTTTACAAGATTTTGGGACAATGAATCTGCTATTGAATTATTTTTAATGCTTAATAAAGTGGATAATACTCTGACGCTGAAAGAGTTTCAAGAAATGAAAGAACAGCAATATTACTGGAATCTAATTGTCCTGGTGTTAAACATAGTTATGTTCGAATGTGGCTTTATATTTCACGCACTGCTTACCGTAGAATATCCCATTTTTACAGTGTTCGCTGGAATGGGGATACTGAATGTTTACGTGGAGATAATTTTTTGTGCAAGCTTGATATTTTACCTAGCTATACGTTTAAGATTCCTTAATAAAGTTATAGAATATAATTTCCATGTCAAATGTACTACTTACTTCAAAGGAGAGCTCAGCAAACCAATCATTCTCAATGAAAATTTTATTATTACTACAGATTCAAATGATATTAACAAAGTAGATATAGATAAATTACTCGATTGTTTGAAGCAGATACTAAAGTCATACAAACTGATAACAGAGGTTTTCAGTTTCCCGGTAAGTATAAATTTATTTTAAAAAAGTAAATAAGCGGGAAAGCGACAACTTGATCTACACGTCATAATATTTTCTTTATTTAATAGTTTATGTTCTTATTTTTAATTTCCTCGTATTCGTTATAAAAAGCACAGTGTTTACTACGTCAGGGGCGCAAACCCCGTCTCGGGACTTACATTAACTTTCACTTCTTGGATATCAATGAATTATTACTAGGCTACTACACCCCTAAATTGCCACATAATTGAAGCAGATATTTTTTGTAGGTGCTCAATATAACGACAACTTTGTTTCTATGGGTGCTTCTGATAACACTAGCAATGATCATTGGGCTGAGTTCTGACGTAAGTACCTAATGGACAATAAGTTACTTTACTTCATAAATACATTGGAAATCTATTTCGTCCGTCAGTTGGAGTATTGAAAAATAATGATCACGTATTTATTGTTCTTTAAAATGTTTGTGCATGTATTATTGCCGAGTGTCTCCAGGAGATGGCTGGATAGATATAGGTTTAATTAGTTGATATTATGAATTTAATTAATATAACAAAATTGTTTGTGAATAATAATTATACTGACATAGTTTTTAAGAAATACTAACAAGTTATGGATATGTACCTGAATCAAAGATAAATAAATAAAATCGTAGCATATTGACAAAAACAAAACTTTTTTTTCGTAGTGGGGGTCTATCTTGTGATTTTTAAAAGCGTCGTATCTTCGTCAGTTATGGTTTACGTAACAAAAACATAAATACGTGTCTAATATTTTTTGATAATCTGACGGATTAATTAGATTTTTTCATTCAAATACCTTAATGCGACACTTACTTATCTTGGACGTTTTATTGTTTATTCGTAAGTGACCTTTGTAAAATCTATAATCATATTCTTTTCAGGTTATGTTAAAAGTTGTGGTTATCGTTACCGGCCTCTGGTTTGTGTACTACTTCATTTTGTTAATAATGTTGGCACTAGTAAGTGACTATTTCATACAAGAAGTTAAAAAAACTAAACTATTCTGCATCCACGCTATGTCCTGTCATTTAGAAGGTAGAGTTAAAATTATTTTGAACCTAACGGTTTAATCTAAATGTATTTAACATTTTTCGACTACCGTCATTTGAATAAATGTGTTTTTTTTTTTGTTATTCCTCAACGTTAAGATGTTGTTTGAAATGTTTTGTTAATTCTCTATGTATAATTAATGTTTTAGGTCCAATTTGGAAGGGAGCCAGCGGAATACTTAGGACAATGCAGTTTTATCAACCCACATTCTCAGTATACGGAATTTTCACGATGGATAAGAAACTACTTCTCAGTCTTATTAGCCTTATCACTACCAATCTTGTTATGCTGATACAATTTACTATTCCAAACTACGGTCAAAAGTAATGGTAAAATATGAAGTCAGGAATGTAACAATAATATTTTATTACTTTTTTTGCGATTACTCACTACAGTCGTTAGAATGTACTTAAGTATTTTACATCAACAACTAAGCACTAAATATTGCAAAAAAACACGATGTTCTCACGTACAAATATAACACTTTTTATAAATATAAAATTCTTTACTATTTTAACTGCATCTGGATTTAAGTGTTCCCTTTTGGTTTAGCAACGCACTAGGTGCAGCATCTTTAACGAAAAATATAAATCTATGGAGATATTACAATGATATGACCACAGAGTATGTAAGAGGTTCATCAAAATGCATTGTACTGATTTGTAATCCCTGTATAAAAATTACATTTAAATAAAATATGGAATTGGCAGTTTACTTGCTGATAAAAATGCAACTAATTTAACAACATTGAGGCACTAATAAACAGTCTAAGTTCTTGAGCTGTTTAAACTAATACAACATTATTAATTAAGTTTAAACTACAAAGCTGAACTACCCAATTAGAAATAGTTAAAATCACAACATACTATTGCGTACAACATTCCAAAATTTCCAAAGAAATCTACTATTCACGTCCTCCAAAAAAAATCGTTTAATATGCAAAACGATGTGTTTCGGGGAAGCCTAGTTTTTCTAGAGCTGGGGTGCAGGCGAAGTTGATCATTGGAGGAGGTCCACACATTAGGACAATGGTGTCATCCGATGGTGGGAACAAGTGCTGACTGATCATCTCGTCATTGATGAAACCGACACTGTATTTCCAACCTGAAAATAATGATAGTACATTTTAGAACTGTTTTTGGTAATGATGTCTCTTGTTGTTTCTGTATGTAGTTGTTAAGATTATATCACGATGATTCAACAGATTTTGTAAGTTTTATTTATATTTTTTTATGGCGTCTACTTATTTTCAAGATCGTCTAGCAGTAAGTGTCTGGTTTGCAAAGTTTTTTCGGAACTAAATAGTAATTCAACCTCTTATAGTTTGGTAACCTTGAGCACAGAGTAATTTGTACAATGTGAATGGTGTCTGTCTACAAATTTAGTCTCACGCATTCTTGGACGCAGCGGTATCTCCTTCTTATTTGATTAGGATTTAATCGACTTAAATGGCACCAATTAATCGAATACCGATAAGATATTTACGTGATCGATCGAGACTCCGTTTTTAACGATTCAAGATTAGATATTAATTTGTATGTATGTTATTATGCTGTATCTTACCTTCATTAGGCCTATCCAATGTGTACCATAATTTGAACTGCTCAGGGTGCTCCGATTGGTACTTTTCCAGTTCATTTCTCAATAAAATGTCATCTTCTGTCTGGTTTGCAAACAGCAGTCTCATTTCTGTCCGGTCATTGCCATCTTTACATATGTGCCTGATGAGTTGTAACATTGGCGCAATGCCAGTACCACCTGCCGAGACAAAACTTATGATTAATAACTAATAACCATTAATTTTCGGTGTAAAACGATTTGAAAGCACGAGAAAGGGACATTTTGATAAACTGAACACCGTGTATTATTAGAGTATTACTGTAATTCGTCATGTATAAATATTTAATACAATAATTTGTGATCCATTAGATGTTACAGTCGATTTAGACTATTAGGTACGTTTGGGATTGTCCATTTCATTAGTGTCTAATGACAGTTGAAATAATTGCCTACGATTTAGTAGCAGACACAGTGGCAAGATTAAACTAAGATTTATAGAGTTATATTAAGAAATCACGCTGTAACACCTCTCTGTGTAACTGTGTGACTAATTTATATGATGCAAATGTTACAGAATTTTGTCATCTGAAGCATGATTTAGAATGAATAAATATGGGGTATTTCAATGTCATTCTATATTGAGTTGATAAGAAGTGGTGACGTAAGTATCCGATACGTCTTCTTATCAGTAAATACCCATATCATGAATAACAAAATGTACCTGCGATCATGTTGAGTTTCTTAGCCTGCAGACGTACGGGTGGGTCTTTCCTCAATTTCTTGATAAGGAAGGTTCCGTTTCCGGCGTATTGTAGTCTTCCTGAGGGTCCTCTCACGTCGATTGTGTCATTCAACTTCAAGCTGTTCAAGTGTTGCGACATTTTCCCGCCATCGGGGAATTTGGGGTGCACATTTTTGAAGTACACCTGAAATGTTATGTTATCGATTAAGAATGGCTAAGGTCTTTGAGAAAACCTGGACTTCCTAAAACAAAGCTAGTAGTAATAAAAAATGAAATAACTTAATTATTTAAACAATTGCTTTGAGCTGACGATATCACATACCTACCTAGTCCAAATTGCAAGGATAAGATTTGAACGCCATCATGGTCTTGGTATTAAATACCCAAATATGATTTTTCTACAGTTGAAATACATAGGTATTCTTAATACTCAAGCTTTAAAATGTTATAATCCTAGGCAATTATTAACCCAATCGTCTTTGTATGGTAACCGACTACGGTATCGTATCAGTAAATGACTAAGCTATCATTCGAATAGGCGCTGGAGGTTAGCACAAATTTGTCATTGTCATGTTCATAAATTCAAGATGATTTTTCATTTTATAGTTCTACCTACAAACAAGTTTTGCCCTAATCAACTAGTCATTGTGTAATAGTTGCTCACGATGATGATGATGAACTATGTGAAGATGAGGTAATTCCAAATATAATGGCTCAATTTTACAATAGTATCTGAACTTATAGTTTTATACAATGAAATATCCAAGTCATTTTAATCTTACATATTGAAAATTATCTGAAGATAGCAGAAAACTGAGATAAATTTGTTTACGTGTCTGATTACATGTTGCTATTTAACAACTCAAAGCAATGAACAAGATAAGTAGGTATGTTAAACATTTTGAATGTAATGCCAATACATCAACCTGTCTCAAACTTAAAAAAAAAAACCCATCGAACATGAACCTTCACACTTTGTGATTTAGTTGGAAATTCATTACATTTTTTTTTAGATTAAAATGCTGGTATTTGTACAGTCGCGAGCAATAACATGTAAACACTTAACAAATTCAAACGCAATTTTCTCGTAATATACTGATCTCCACTTTGAAATAAGATGTATTTCGTTTTTGTATAGTATATCTTACAAAATAGAAGTCTATTAAAGAAATCAGAACTTTAATCAATATGGTAGCAGAACATCGCTTTTGAATACTGCTTAATGTTTACATATTACTATTGCTCATGACTGTACCTACCTATGCATATGACATAATTTTTGGGTTTTTACCTTAATAACAAGATCGACGTATCCCTTCTCTTCATCACTAGAAACTGGAGTGTAAGATCTGATCACGAGGTCGTCATCAATCTTTGCTGACAAGTGGATGTGCTGACCGATTGGCAAGCCTGAAACATAAATAGCGATTTATTCTGTAGTAGCTCCTGCACAATAGGTACTTCGTTCATGTCAAGTTTCCGCTCTCACCGCGTCGTATTCCATCGGACACCGGTGATAAAAATAATAATCTTAGGATTGGATATTTACTTCTGGACTTTGTCCCCTCATCATCTTTTCCCAACTATGTTGGGATAGGATCCCAGTCGAACCAATACCTATGATTCTCCTTGGTAAGACTGGATGTCCGACTTATTATTTTGACTACAAACCGGGCTCAATAATTCGACAGCTGGCT
Source organism: Agrotis segetum (assembly GCA_036375495.1). Classification (NCBI taxonomy): domain Eukaryota; kingdom Metazoa; phylum Arthropoda; class Insecta; order Lepidoptera; family Noctuidae; genus Agrotis; species Agrotis segetum. The sequence continues at coordinate 155,763 of JAQSVV010000381.1, forward strand.
TGAATGTCGATCCCGCTCCCACTACAGACATTTCGGGGTAGTGGGAGAGGGATCGAGATTGGAGCCAGGTGTCAAGTTATTGCGCCCGGGTTGTAACAGTAACGACTGTCAAAGATCTACAAATGACGAAAAACGGCTTTACGTGCTTTCCGAGCTACGGAGGACACTCGCTATGATAGGTCACCCATCCACAGACCGACCTCGGCAAGCGCGGCTTAACTCGGAAGATTGGTCTGTGTGTGCGGCTGTAATTATTTAGTCAAGAGCTTCTCCCCTTTGTCCTTTGTCTCCTCCATTTTGTCCTCTACATACAAATAAAATACTACAAAATCTTTATTTATTTATATCGGGGTGTTATCCCCACTGCTCCTATTGGTCGTAGAATTATATAAAAATCTATGCCACTTTTCGTTGTAATTTTATAACTCAAGAATGGGCTCACCTATCCAAACCAAATGTTTAGGCTTTGTTCGACTATTTAGTAGAATGATGGTTTATGTGAAGTTCGCACAATATCGGTCCAGCGGTTCTTCATTTATCTAATTTTTTGTAACAATGGTCTCAGATTTGTTCTGAGCCAATGGTGTAGTAGTATCGATTCTTTGGCGGTACGAAGTTCGCTGGGTCAGCTAGTAATTATAATTATGTATAGATAGACTATCCAACACAATTTTATTATTCAATTCGAATCAGTAGTTCCTGAGATTAGAGCGTTCGAACAAACTTCAACTTTATACAGCCAGGTTTTCATAATGCTTCTGTGTTGTCAGAGCACAGTAAGGGGCTTGAGGTCATGGACCTAAAACTTGAGGTTATAAACCTCATCTGTAGAGCATTTTATAAATAGAAGGAACAAAAAATAAATTATAAAAATAACTTTTTGTCATTAAAATAATTCAAATATTTAAACTGATAATATTATGAATTTAATTGAATAAGTAACTATCCTAAATAGATCAAATACGTTAAATCGTCAATGAAGTAGATAGATAGTCTTTGTTATCATAATCATTTTGTTAGATAAAATATTTAATACAATTTAGAGATAATTATTATAATAAAAATCTTGATAGTCTTGAACTTGTTTAGTAAGTATGAATGCAGAGTTTCATTAGAACATCTACCTACTCAATTTAGGAACATGTTCATATTCATATGTTTTACAAAGCGGGAACTGATATCTTCTAGTTCAGTCAAAGTGCATAGTACCTAATGATTTTGATATGGTTTAAGTGTATGATTTCTAAATGATACATTTCAACTACATTTTAAGGGCAAAACTATTTCCATCATCTGGGCACAAATCTTCACTCCAGGAAGAAAAAACTCAATCACATTCCTTGACCTGATAATTATAGCCAGGACCGCTAGACCAGCGAAGCAGTTAAACAAATAAAATAATTATTAATGTATGTAAAGTTTCATCAAAAAGTTAAAAACTATACTAAAAATTTTAAAAAGGTAACACCCTTTCCATGCTTAGTAGCAATCAGCAAACAGAATACCACATGTTATGGTTTATAAATATTTAAAACAATGTCAAAAAAAGAAATAATTACCTAAAACATGTTCCGAAGAAGGCAGACCAAATCGGAACCTCCTTGTATCATGGCTGATCTCCTCCCTCTCTATGAGTGGCAGCGCATACTTGACATTAGGGTCAACTAATGTCACCAGCTGTGAACTCTTCTTCGGAGCTTCTTGAGCATTTTGTTTGTTTTGTTTCTTACCGCCCCAGACCCAGTTGGCTAGCACTGATATAAGTATCACTGCCGACCCAACTCCAAGTACTATCGGTAGGACCTGTAAAATGAGATGTTATTAGAGCTAGGTTTTGCCAGCTTTATCGCTGATGTGGAAGTCATCCTGATCAAAGTAACAAATATTCATCTATAGGTACATATTACTGCATTTATAATTTTATAAAGATGAATCTGCCTTACATGAAAGTTTTGTTGACTTACTAGTTGGAGTGTGTTTATGGCAATCCATTATAAGTAAACCTAGCAGTTTTATTAGAGTCAGAACTTAATAAATAAACTACCAAACTTATGTTGTCTGGAACAAGAATACGTCAATGTTTTGCATTTCAAAATAGTTCCACACAGTTTGTAACCCAATTTTGTGTTTCACAATGTGTTCTGAATACAAATGTTTTTCTATAATGCATAGCTCTGTATGTATGTCATGCATTCAGATGTCAAAATAACATCTTAAGTACTTGTCTATTAATGCTTGTCTGTGTTAAGATTCATACATAGTGTGTGATTAATATTATGTTATTGCTTAATACATAGCTCTGGATTACCCGACTTTATTAATTAATTTATAGTTTGGATTCTTTCCAGGAACTATCTTATTTTATCATAAATGATTATCTTGAGGAACTTTGGAACTTCAAAAAATCATACTTGAAAGTTTTTATTAGCTATTTGTCATTACCTAATTATTGGTGTGGGTTAAAAAAAAAAGAAACAGTTATTGTTTTACTGAAGGTCACTACTTAGCAACAGGTTATTATTTTTATGGTAAAGTAAGAGATAACAGCTAACGCTGTAAGATAGCTAGAATTAATGAAATAAGTAATTGAACGTGATACATACAGGAATGTTTTCAAAAAAATCAGTCACAGCCACTTCTAAGTTACTCATTTTGACACTATACTGCTTCGATTAACATATAATTACTGATTAAAATATAAAAATCACTTCTTGATAAAGTTTTTGTGATAAAATAATCAACTAACAACACGGTAACTTCGTTTTGCGCACGACCATATCGTAGAGGGTAAATAAGCAACTGGTTAAGGTCAAAGTTATGAGAGCTGCGAGGCCAGATTAGACCTTGAACCTCAATCAGATGCTTTAGTTTAAATAAATGATTGAATTAACACATTAAACGTGCATCTGACGTTACGGTCGGTATACTGACTGCTCGCCTCAATGAAATGATTCGCATAATTATTTAATTGAAACAAGTAGGCTAACGACAAGCTTCATGAAACTTCACAATAATGTAGGTACACTTGTTACTAACCAAACTGTCGTCGCTCATGTTCTCTGTGCTGCAAATACTAATAGAATAAACATATTTGAGGCAGGTAAACTTACGTTAGCTTTTATCAATCCAATATACTATCAATAAAGATAAGAGCCATTGATGAATATTATATTTATCTTTGTTTCCCATACATAACCTCAAAAGTATGTAAATAAAGGTAATGTACTTACTAATTTGTTGTCAGTGAGACTCATCTTCTGTTCATGTAGAATACAGAAAAAACACCAATTTTTTAAGTACACGGGTATTTAAGTTTATTATGTTATTGCATAATATTTATAAATACAATAATAGTGGAGGTTACTTAGCGTGCTGCTCTAGTAACTGGCGAATACTGTGAATACCAATTAGCGGCCCGTGAGTGAGAGGAATGTATTTTTGTCTGGTAGGTATATGATTTATAGTTACCTTTCGCTGTTTTGGGCGATGACAATCGATCCTAAAATAGTACGTGGGTTTTAATAAATAGTCATTGCAGCAAACGACAACTATTGCTACTTTGTTTGAAGTTCAAACCAAGGCTTTAAAGAGATTCTCACAGTTTCTGTATCCTGCGCTTCCTTATTATTTTATTTAGCATAATATTTACCCACTCGAAATTCTTCTATTTTATTACAATAAAATCAAAACATTACATGGACACTGGAGGCTAACATTATTTGATTTTGCCGCCATTCTGTTAGTTAAAAAACTGTCAATAATGACAATGTCACTTAATGTTAACTGTCACAAAAGTATAATAAGGTTGGCATCACGGTTGGCACTGTTTTTTTTTTTTTGGAATTTGATAGCCTGGTAACTAGACCTTTAAGCCAAGTCTTCATCAGTTGTTGGCATTGAGTTCACACTCGGTGTTGCCAGATTTATAAGAAAATTCAGCTAGAAACAGACAAGTTGACTCATGCTTGACTCACTGATTTTCATAATTCGTATTTCCTTGCAACTTTTCACGCAGATGTATTCTCCATTGCGCATTGTACAGCTTGGCCAGAACGGGTTGAAACGGAACTAAAATTTTTATTTCTGACAGCGTTTTAAAATCTTTGATATTTGATGTAAACAAAGACCGCAGGTTTGTTAGATTTATTATTGTGCCATAAAACTAACGTAATAAGTGAAACAAAATAAAACCATTCAAAGTGCTGGTAGCGCGAAGACAGTGGCGACTTCCGGTTTTCTACATTTTTAAGTCAAGCTGTATTTGCGTGGATTATCGAATTTGCCAAAGTGGGTCTAGGTACGTTTCCGCGATAGCACACATTATAAACGACTATTAACCCACGAATATGGAAACAAATGTAGCGTGACCCACCACAGCGCACAGAGATAAGCATTGTGGTACCAGCCGTGTGCCACATGTTCAGCGTGCATGGCGTGGGCAGAGTTAAGTTATGTGGACGCCTTGTTCGATCTAATCACGCGTTTATAGATGACGTCAATTGAGTTGTGTGCGAATGGGTTGCAGTACAAACAATAACATAAATAGTTATGTTGTAAAGCGAAGCATAAAACTCGTGTTTATAGCCCTTCCATGCGCCGTAGTGGGACAATGCCTCTTATCAAGCAGGCATATTTGGTTGCTCGTCTATGACTTATCAAAAGTAGATTAAATTCTGTATTATTCGTACTTTAGAGTAGTGTAGAGGTAATTAATACAGGCAAATATTAACAAAATATTTTTTATTTTTTTGAGTAATATTAATTTAAAGTGTTTAACACATTCTAGTCATCAGTTACAGCGTAAGCCACGACTTAGGTAGGTAGTAAAATGTTCATAACTATTATAATAATATGTTACATAGCACACTCAACTTATTTAAGTACAATAACATTTAACTTAATATTAATAATTGCACCTATCTATATTTACATAAATTACTTAAATGTAATACACATTTATCACGTATTATTTATTTACTAGGTGTGTTAGCAATTTCCCTTATACTTTGAGTAACTCCCGCGACCAGCACGAAGCTCCCAAAGAACACTAATATTATGTCTTTGACGAGAATCCATTTGTATTTCCCGAGTCCTCTCTCCCAACAAAAAATAATGTCCAGCACAGATGGCGCTATGAGTCCCAGAAAAGAATAGAAGAATGCACCCTCTAGGCCAATCACTTGTTCCAGACGAGGTAGAGTCGCCGCTGCTATCACTGTAGATAAAAAAAAAAATATATATTTAAGGACAATATTTGAACATAACACAAAATAAAGAAGGCTTAGTTTAATATTAGAGAAAATCTCCAGTGTCGGGAGCATTCCAATGTAACAGAACAGTTCAGATTCAAGCAACACTGAGTGAGGAGCACTGAGTACTTATTATATTGATTGATACAATTTGTAACAATCAATAAAGGTGATATTCAGATAGATAGTTCATAAAAAAAGAATTAGTTTGCTACCTATTTCTGATCCTTTTTTTACAATAACTTTAGTTGAGCGAATGTCGTCGACTGCCCTTAGCAAGTTTGTTTTTTCTTTGCTATCTACCTACAAACAACCTCAAGTCTCCTCAACTAACATTGAAGCCATTTTGTTGCAGTAGTAAGGATAGTTTTCAATTGTGGCAAGCCATTATTGCGCATTCGCACAAGCGTGTTTTGCTGGACGTTAAATAAGCGTCGGCAATAGAACAACATGCATTCCCATGTATCTGTTCACACGTCAGCGTTTTAAAAACGCTGCGTTTTTTTTTTCGAACTGAATTTGGTTTTAAATGCTGGGCGACGGTTAAGTTTAATTTACCTTTCTGTTAAAACTCAGCGTTTTATAGAATCCCGAAAAAGCGCTCGTGCGAATGGCGGGATAAATGTAAATTAGAGTCTCACTTGGAACTACATCATCTTACAACAAGGGATGAAACAGGAAAGTCATATTTTTCGTACTGAAAGAATGGGATAATACATTAAAAGCTAGATCGAATGAATGTTAACCTGTTAAAACTGCGAAAACGGCTCGAATCACTCCCTGCGCCAGATTATGAAACCTTTGTGTGACGTGTCCCTTAGTGTTACGCCACACAATCTCCATAGGTACGTAGAACTGTAGAGTGTAAGTGAAGAAAATGGCCAATACGATGAAAACTTTTGCTGTTACTGCAGCTCTGGAAAAATACAGAACATGGGTTAGATTTTTTAATATGACAGAAACTTTAAGAAAAAAGTCCATAGTTATTCCAATAATAACTACTTTGAAAATTACAGTTTAATACTGGCATTTTTCGTTATAAAAAAGGATTAGCCATAAAATCTTAAAAATAAAATTAAAAAAATATTTAATGGCTCTCAAAAATTTTTTTCACCTAAAGTAACCAGTATTCTGAACAAATAATATCACGCACTAAAAAGATCGCATATCATCGAGCACATCACTTTTTTTTATTTTCCAGAATAAGTTGCCATGAGGGTCATATTTCACATTTTATTAAAGAGCTCAGCGAATTTTTGCGAAAGTGCTTGAGGCCCGCTGAAAACTTGCTCAATATTTCTTCAATTATCCTTAAACACAGAAATGAAGACCTGTCTGAGAAACTGGTTTTGAAAGAATTCAGACTTAACCACGCGACTTTATTTGTCTCAAAAAAGTTATTGAGGCATTACAAAACCATTGTAATTTTAAAATTGATTATTAAAAAAATGGAATGATAATGAGCCAGATTATTTAGTTGGGATTTACACCTCGCCAGGCGCAAAAATATGTTAAAAATTTAATCCCCTACAATGACTTTCATAGCAACTGGTGGTGCCTGCATGAGACATAAATATACCGAAGAAAAAAACCGTTTGGTTTTCCTAGATTAAAATTAACTTTGATGAAAATAAAGGAAAACTTACGGTTCACCAGTGTCCAAATTGAGAGTTATACTCCCTAAGGCCTGATCTCCGTAGCGTACGTAGCCCAGGAATCCCATGAGCATATACAGCAGTACTACCACTGACATGGTGATATTCAGCACGCCAGGACAGCCGAGAAAGTGCTTCGGCTGAGCCATGGTATTCTCAACTGGGAGCACGACACCGATGCCCTCCATCGCAAATATAACTGTACTGGAATGAAGTTAAGGCGTAAATTAGCTATTATACTAAGAATACCTGAGGGGGTATTAAAGTATTATTAAAACTAGGCTTATCCTGGCGAGTGAAAGTGACAGAGCTATACCAGTCGTCTAGTGGTCTAGTGCCATCTCGTTCACTCACTGGAACAAGCCTGGTTTTAAGACGTTGTAATACCCCCTCTGTAACGAAATTCCACCTTATGTAAAAAATATAAATAAATTCTTATTTTAAAAAAATTAATGAAAAAAAAAACGCAGTAGATAATAGCCGAAACAATGTGATTGATAAACTTAAAGGTATAACCAGAACTCCACACGAATGTGTTTGTGGAGTAACATAAATGCAAATGCAAGTAATAGGGACGGGGGTAATAAGGGATCAGTGGATAACATAAAGTTCAATGATGAAAAAGTATTTACGCAAAAGATAAAATTGTCTCAGTTTCCTCACCCGATAAAGAGAGGTAGCCTTCCGATATCAACAGCCATCGGCCGTTCATACACAGGTTTGAAGTCCGAGCAAATATAATATAAACAGATGAGGAATGTGAGCACCAGCAGAACGTTTGCGAATCCCGAGAATGGCGCCAAGTATTTGAGATTTTTGATTTGTGTGAAGAGTAGAACAGGAACCAACACCATGAGACAATACTGAGTTTCCGTGATACCGTTTTCAGGGTTGTAGAAATCGACTATCTGAAAATAAATTAATGTATAATTTAAAATCGCGATTGCAAAATTTTCACACCTGAACTGTTGCATGACGGGAATAAATAGAGCCTTGAATATTAAAATAACTCTCGATTTTCATTTGTCGTAGAAAATGTTCAGTTCAACAGCGGACTCGATAAGATGAAAATGGCAAAGACAGAAGACTATAATTCTATTGAAGCGCTAGATCAATTGCGATTTTTTAGAAAACATTGAAATGTGGTATTTTTTTTGTAAGGGCCGCACAGTCTGGGTTAGGTACACAACGCCACAACCTAATTCTACTGATTTCGTGATAAAAGTAGGATCAAATGCGCTGTTGCTCCTTTGAAAACAACGGCCGTCTCACACAAAATTATTTAAAGTATTTAGTGGCACTACAAATTATTATTATTAACCATTACAAAGGTCACTAGCTAGAAAAAATTCTCTCGCGAAATGTGAAATCCGTTGTGATGCTAGCAAGGTCATTCTTTAGATCAACTATTTCTCCGTGTAAAGTGTCAGTCATTAATTTAAAAAAACCAACAAAATAAGAATTTAATTCCGTGAAAACAGTAGAACATTCTCATTCCACACTTGAGCTAATTTCGTTAGCGTCCAGTGGCATTTACAAATCTGCTCTCCTATTGTCTTTGGTATAATTTAAGTTCCAAATGCATTAAAAGAGATGAATGTTTTGTCATTGGTCCAACATACCTGTTTTACAGAATCCACTATTAAGATGACATAGACTGCACAGGCGCCAAGAATGGTGAAAGCCATGGCCCAGTCTATAAATATCCTGAAACATGAATATCACGATGCTTGTTAATATCATCACTTCCGTGATCTGTGTGAAGGTGACACAGGTGTAGCTTTTATCTCTAAACAGGTATTTGAGACAGGTAAATTTGAGGGCGTGCCAAACTTTAGGCGCCGTCAACAAGTGCCATGCCAATGTTCAGCATCATTTACCTACGTATGTAACTTAAAATATACTGGCAGTAAGAGTACCTAGGTAATAATACTGGTGATGATAAATGATAAACAGCCAGTATTGGATTGACGCGGACCTGTAAAGCAATAGTTGAATTCCATAACATAGTTTCATTTGTTAGTTCTCGTTAGTGCTGGATTAGAGAACTGGTTACTATCATCGAAAAGGTTACTGTTACAGATCTTCCAAAGATTTATTAATAAGCAGCTGTACCTTTCTTTGATTCTAAGATCAAAATTAGAAATCACTTTTGGCAGACAACTGCAGTCGCAAAGGAAATCTATCGCTGCAAGCTGAGACAGTCCCGACATTGAAAACGTGAATCAGAAGTCACGTGAGGACCATTAACGAAGTCTATATTGACAAGATAATAATAGTACTATACTCCAAACTATTGCAATACTTGACCTTAGGTATCTATTGGTTTGATTACCTCAAATTTACAATGTCACTCATTGACAACGTGATTATTACCATGGGTCATGTGATGGACCCGCCATTCTATCAGTTGGCGATTATAATTAATCAAGTGTGTTATGCGTAGCAGACACAAATGTGGGCGACGTGAGAACTACGGAGATAAAAGTAACAATTAAGGATTTGTAAATAATTCAGATGTCTACGTTGCTAAGCAAGACAAATCACTGAAATCACGTTTCGGTACAGAAATAGGTACATAAATGTCAAACTCAAAAAATAATGGCAAAGAAAAATATTTTCGTAAACACAAACAGATACTGAAACTCGCAATAGCTGTAGTGTGTAAATAGTTTTCAATCATCGAACTAGAAGAAATAAACGACAATTGTATTGAGTTCTTATAATATAAATTAAAAAGTGTAATATCGTTAGAAGTATAATAACAGCAGGGAAGATTGCAGCTGCAGATATTACCAAAATACCGAGGCCAAACACGAAACATCATCATTCAAACACTATTGTCTTCCAAAATGTATGTTTATTAAATCTAGAGAGAGTAGAAGTAAATATTATTAAGAAATGACTTCCATAGACATATTATTATGACACATGATTGTGTTTCTACACAAGACTGATGGAATTCAAACTGCCCGAGTTGAAACATACTTAGAATTCCATCAGTCTTAGTAGGTAGAGTCAGTGTAAAGTTTGAACTAGATGAAAGAACAATATCAAGTAATGGTACTATGCAAAGATTTGCAAGTTAAAAAGACTTCCGTACCTTGATGCTCGTGAAAGTTTCCTTAGTGGTCTAGGTCCTGTTGCAAACACAGCTTCAACGGTCTCAGCATAACCTAATGAAGGCACTTTTGAAACTCTTGATACATCTTGTGAGGTTTTAACCTGGAAAGGGTTAAATATACAATTAAGTTGATACCAAAAGCACTGTCTTGTGTTTTAGTAAACAGTAATATAGTGTGAAGGATAAAATATAATATTGAACGAGCTGCTCTTTCCGGAGGCTTCCGATGCGGATCCTTAATGAAGTCCTACTTATCAATCATGCAATTTTTTCATGATTTTTCTTGCTTCCCTCTATCGTTATCAGCACCTATTTAAAGTCTAACTTCGTCTAAGGATCTTTTATTAATAGAGTTGTAGGTGTTAATGTAATTAATTCCATATTTCCGCATAATTATTCTTATCTTCTATTCAACCACAATGCGGTTTTCATACAAGTTGACATTATAACACCATTTTGTGTTATAATGAATAACTAGTCTTCTTGTAATAGGATCAAATTCTTGACTTCATGTATTATTTATTAATAGTACAGATAAGTTTGAACTAATTAATTAAATAGTTAGTTTACCAGTAAATAAACGCAGTGTGTGCAGATGTAACCCAGAATAATTGTTCCAACAATGCCGACTATTGTGCCAGCATTCTTGAACGCTGCTGGCATGGCCAAAATTCCGGAACCCAGCGACGATTTCAGGAGATTTGCAAATGATCTCACATCTCTAGAAAGAAACGACATACATGAGACTGATTATACTTAAGATTGATCATTTTGAAATACGTCGCGAATTCAAATTAATCAAGCATCTAAGGATATAAGTATAGGATTCAAAATCAGTCTTGTCATATTTTTTATGCATTTGATTTTTATTCTACGCGACTTGATGACTTATGATTTTTTTATTACTTCAATTAATTATCAATCATTCAACCTCGGAATCAATGCTCGACTATAAAGCTTGTGAATTACTACTATAACCATCTCTTTTAAATCGAATAGCGTAAAATCTCAATGAGATTCTTTATTTTAATTTCAATGTCGATTGATTTCCGTCTGTCAGATAAAATAGCCGTTTACTTACGAATTCGGATGTTCCAATTTTCTGTTTTGAAATGGATCGTAGGCGCTCTTTTCCAAATCGTTCTCTTTACATTTTGTGTTGATTGTGCTAATGGATATCGTTGACGGATAGATTCCATTTTCTGTTATAATGGCCCTGGAAAAGATGATATATCATTTAGAATGTAATTGAACACACAATGGAGTTATAGTTAGAAAAATTGCAAGTAATTTGCCTTTGACAGCTGAATTATCTTTTTTTACTTGTTTTCTATTTGTTCCTAAATTTTGGAGAACAGATTTGTGAATGGATTATAGGGATAGAAGAACATCGAAAACATCAAATGGTACGTAGATTATTTAATTTTAGCCAAAGAATGCATGTTTAAAGTCCGCTAGACAAAACTCGATAGCGTACATTTTCAAAACGACCGTATTTATTTTTGGCCGCAGCAGTAAGATTCCGAATATTTAGTATTTTATGTACTATACCTATACTGAATTATATTTTGGTGGTACTCGATAATAATTATTAAGTGTGACGCGGTTTACCTATCATTTGTTTTAATCGTTTCATTTTATGTGACTGTTAATTAAGAAGGTACAAACCATTGTTCTAGGAAAATCCTGATTGCATATATCATGTTTTAAAATGAGTATTTGTTTTAAAATTATTATTTAGAAGAACGTTCCTTGTCGTTAAGTAGGTACATTATTTTTATGTTTTGTTTGGACGGCCTTGTTAATCAATTTCCACGAATAAATTTAAGTTTTGACGTCTATTTAAGACATTAACCTCAACCGTGTTAAAAAGCAAAAAAGAGCTTTTTACTAACCATACTCTATTGCACTACTGCTGGGCGAAACTCTGCCTCATAAAACCTTAAAGAGCTATTTAAAAACATCCAAACGCCTTTGACGCCTCCCGTAATCCCCAGGAGTTGAGTTTAAGCCAGAAGCTAAGTTTTGCCAACAACGTGGCGACCTGCCTTTTAAATTGTACAAACATAATCTATCTATACATATAATAAAACTGTAGAAAAGTAATTTTTGTACATTAAAAAAAAACTCAAAAAATATAGCCAGGGTTATAAAGGACAACCAATAGAACCCATTTCTAGCATTTTTAGAATTTTTGTCTGTTCTGTCTGTTTGTATGTTTATTTGTTCGGGCATCACGTAAAATGTACACGTTAGTAGCGCGATAGCTTGGAATAGGATAACGACATTATTCAAATATAAATAATTGTGGACATGGAATGGATCAGTGTTTCAAAAGATGTTTGGGATTAAATTGGGATGGAGTGGAATAAAGTAGTTTGAAGCGCAGATGTAGTGGGACTGAGTGGGATGGAGTGGTATATTAAAGTGGGATGAGTGTGGATTGGGATGTAGTGGGATGAGCGGGATGGAGCGGGATGTTGCGGGATGGCGAATTGGGATGGAGTGGGATGTAGTGAGATGGAGCGGGATGGAGTGGCATGGATTGGGATGTAGTGGGATGGAGCGGGTATGGAGCGGGATGGAGTGGGATGGCGAGGGATGGAGTGGGATGGATTGGAATAGAGTGGGATGTAGTGGGATGGAGCGGGATGGAGCGGCATAGAGCGGGATGGAGCGGGATGGAGTGGGATGGAATGGGTGTCGAGTGATGGAGTGGGCTTTGAACAACAGAGTGGCGATTTATGGGAAAAGCTGGGATATAGTTTTTGGAATCTAAATAAAGTCTAATAATAATAGGGTTTATATGAAATGGATTATCATTTATAAAAAACAAGTGCGAAAATTAAGCGGATCGCACTAAGAAAACATTTTTAAATTCCGACATCCACGCGGACGAAGTCGCGGGCACAGCTAGTATAAATAAATGGAATAAATAACGGGAAGAAGTGGGATGGAGTGGTATGGAGTGGGATTAAAATGGGATGGAACCAGTTTATTCTTACCCGTGGGAACAACTGCTAATATTATTATGTTAATAGATCCTAGTGGGATACAGAGTGGGATGGAGCGGGATGGATAATGCAATGGGTGCTTTAGAAGTCTGCTAACAGGCTTTGAACTAGATTCTTTGTTTATCCAACCAGCTAGACATATTTTGAAATCAATGCTAAATATCCTCTAATAATAATAGGGTTTATATGAAAACGATTATCATTTTAAAAAACAAGGCGAAATTAAGCGCTTCGCTAAGAAAACATTTTAAAACATCCACGCGGACTAAGTGCGGTTGGAGCTAGCCTATAAATAAATTTAGTGGAAGTAACTTATTACCATTGCTTGGAGCTGTTGAAACTTTGTTCAACTGTAATTGCATTGTAATAGATTCAAAAAAACTTGTATTATTATCTTTAAACCACATTTTTTGTGAGTACTATGTACTGTCATAGCTGTCATTCACTTAGTACCTACGTCTCTTATTGACTTGAGTGACCCTGGCGGCTGAGAGTGTGTCATGCTCACTCAAATTCTCGGGATGGTGGCGCTGTGTCGCATCATTTAGCTCCCTTCTAAATGGTTGAGGTTAGTGGTGCTGATGCATGTGTCATGTTCGTGAAGACGCTGTCAGTTGAGACCCCATCTCTTAGCTGTCAGGTTTATTTTAATAAAAGTGTTTTTGTTTTTGAAGTACCTTTGTTTTAATTGTTACTCTGGACACTTCTAATCAAAAATGCTGATCGTTTCACATAATGTACCATCTCAAATGAAGTTTAACAATAGGTTCTGTAATAATTTGGCGATCTAAAAAAGTGTCCATGGACTTGCACGTTCCTCTCCATAGAGACACTTCTTGGAACGGGAATCTACGGTACTTTCACAGTTTTTCTGTCTTGTGACTACGGAACTGTAGCACCATAAATTGTAGCGTTTGAAAAATTAAGTTTACTTCTATGACAATTCATACCTACAGATTATTATATCTATTTACAATGTTATATATCCGTATAAACATACCATTAAAGTATACAATTAGATTCACCTAATTACATGGCAATTTAATAAGGTGCTTTGTACATTCAGCCTCTCGTGAAATATGATTTAGCTGACACATTCCGTAGAGTATTCATGACGTCGGGTATTTTAATTGCGGCATTAACTACTATCTGCAGTTATAAAAGGCTCTATTGATAACATAGTTGTCTCTGTAATCATTTAATATACGTTTTCTATCTACATCTTATCAGCAAGGAGGAGACGCCTGGGTGCCACCACTGCGAAGATGCCCGGAGGACACGGTGGAGCATACGGTGCAAGACTGCCCAGCTTGGTTTGAGCACCGACGTGTCCTCACGGCTGCGATAGGCGGAGACCTCTCGCGCAAAGCATTGGTTGCGGCCATGCTGCAGAACGAGACGGAGTGGGAAGCGGTCAGCTCCTTCTGCGAGGCAGTAATGCTCGTAAAGGAGGAGGCAGGCCGCGAGCGAAGAGGACAGCGTCCTCCCTCCGCCCCAGCCGCAGTGGTAGGCGCCCACGGCACGGACGTAAAAGATGATCTCCAAAACCGTAGGCGCGGGCATGCCCGACCAAGGACCATGCCCGGGTCGACGGCGCGTTGTGTCCCAGGGCAGCGAGTAAAGGGCAACTCGCTGCCCGACCAAGGACCATGCCCGGGTCGACGGCGCGTTGTGTCACGCGCGCCTCAAAGAGCGTCATCATAATGACGGGGCCCCCCTCTCAGAGGGCCAAATCAATATTCGAAGGGATATCTTTAACCCGGAACGTAACAGGCTATGAAGGACACCGTAGATTTTAGTCAGTAGAAGTCTGACAGTCCCTCCCGCCCTGCCCGGGGTTGGAACTCATTTGATGATTTTACCACGCTTAAAAAAATAATTAAAAAAAAAAAAAAAAAAGTCTTCCTGGACGTGGCGCTGCTCCATTGGCTCGGTTCCTTCGGTCGTTCCACGAAGATAGCTGAACTCCCGGCTGCCACTCGGGTCACGTGACGCGCCGCCATGGTCGTTGCGTCGCGGTCGTTAAAAATAATAATAATAATTATCATTTATTTCAATCAATTTTTCACACTACACACAATATCAATATTCAAACAAACAAACATAAAATATTACTAAACAATTTAAAACAAAATGTCAGATTAAAATTATACAGAAAATACAACAAATTAAAATTTTAAAACAAAATGTCCAATTAAAATTATACAAATAACAACAAAATGTCAAATTAAAATTATATAAAAATAAATACAGAAATTCAAGTTAAGCAATATCCTTCTCAAACAAATATAATTTTGCATGATCATGTCAACCGAGCTTCGAGCCTGGATGTGTAGCGGTGTAGAGATTTGAAGAATATTTACTCCAATCAGCGAATTTTGTTAAAAAGATTGAAGAGAATTGGTGGACATCAAAATAATATCATAGTCGACACCCTGTGTGACCGATGATATCTGCTGCGTCATTCAAAGTATTTTGGAATTTACGTGGTCTGATAGTTTTGAACGCCTTTTATTATCAATTTTAGTTAAATTGATGATAATAGGCTTTTATTTTTGTGTACCCAAAACTCTATTTAACAGGTAAAATTTATATTTATTAGTAGTCAAGTGTATCCTGTGGGTAATTCCAAGCGTTTGCAAAAATTAAAATTAAAAAAAACTTTGAAGAAAACCCACAACGGTAAAAACCTTATTGAAAACACATTTCGTTTTGATCGTATTGCAACATTGTTTTACACTAATATTGTAGCGCTCCATATTGAGTTACAGCCATGACATCTGTCTAAGAACATGAACTCATTCACTCGAACACAAACCCGTTATTGAAAACCGCATCAAAATCGGATCATCAGTTTAATTCATTGTTTATTCATTTAGTTTGTTTGACGACGCCAGTTGGCGCAATGGCTGAGCGATCAACTGCTGCGCAGCGTGTCGCGGGTTCGATGCCTACACGGAAAAGATACTTTTATGATTTCATCTTTATAATTGACCTTAACGATCGATGCAATAAAAGTACAGGGTATATTTTTTTCCGATTTTAGTCGGTTCGATTCCCGGGTGTGGGAGAAGAGAATATTCGAAAATCTTTGAATGCAGTTTGCTTTCTATTCAAAAATAAGGAAATGTTTCCTTTGAGTAAAATTTTCTATCTGCAGTATTAAGAGTACTTTTCCTCCAGGTGGCAATTCAAAATTCCACCCTGTATACAGTATATACTACTTTAGTATCATAAGTTGCTGCCATTAAGTTGATGCCATGTTCGGATTCGTTCGACATGGCTTGAACTTGACCTCTGTGTTGGACTTTTAAAGAGTTTCCGCCTGTCTTAGAGGTAAAAAAACATCGCTTAAGTCTTACGTCATTTTATATTCGACGTATACTAGTCAAACAAGCTTTTTATAGAGTAACTTCTAAGAAAATGTGTATATTGGATAATAGTTTTTGAGTGGAATAAAATGTGATGAATGGATGAATAACAACCGAGAGGTATGGCAATAAAGTTGGAGGGCTATAGCCAGCTGAGAGTGACCCCGTCCGAAATGATGATGATGATAATAATGATACTGATACTGCTAGCCTACATCATCCCACTGCTGGGCCTCTCCCCATTACTTCTAGTTTTCACGATCCAGGGCCAAAGTGGACCACTGGTCATCGGTTTTATCAAGCTCGTCCCGCCATCTTTTACGAGGTCTGCCGCGGCGCCTTCTGGCTGTGTCAGGGTTCCACAAAGTGGTTGTTTTGGCCCACAGCGCAAGCCCATTTCAGTGCAGCGGCCTTTTGAACAACATCAGCAATTTGTGTTTTGGAGCGTAGTGTGGTGTTGCCTACGCGGTCTGAAAGTTTAACGCCTAGAATACTACTACTAACCTTGAGTTTGGGATTTTGAATGTTTGTCAAAGACCAAGTCTGGGATCCATAGGTCAAAATGAGAAGAAAGCAGTAATGATACAATGATACTCGTAATATTATGATTGATATTTTTTTACTAAGAAATTGCCACCGCATTAATATTGAAATCCAAACCCCCGTTTGCAGGCCGGAATCAACAATGCTTACCACCAGAATGTCAATGACTTGACTAGGTCACTAACACTGGAAATAAATGATCTATCTCAGTCAGATCCTGATCCTAATCAACCTCCGAATACGCGTATTCAAGTTTTAAAGATGACCAATCAGAAGCATCAGTCAAAGAAAAAAAAATTACAAAAACAAAAAACCCGACTGCGTTAAAAAAAAAACTAAAAAGAAAAAAACAAGTCCAGTAGTTAAGAATTCACTCATTCACACTCACAGTCGGGGCCCATTCAAATTATACCAATCAAATCTTCCCATCGGGCCCCGACTGTGAGTGTGAATGAGTGAATTCTTAACTACTGGGCTTGTTTCTTTCTTTTTAGTTTTTTTAACGCAGTCGGGTTTTTTGTTTTTCGTAATTTTTTTTTTATTTCACACTTTTTTGTTACTATTCAGAGAATAAATTGTTTTGCTAAACAACTTTAAATCGTTATATATCCTAAACTATTATTTAAAATGAAAAATGATAAAGGGAACCTAAAGATGATTTTAAAATACCTATTCAACGATACCCCACATGACATAGTTCATCGACATTTTTTTTTTTCATTTTGCCAATATGGCGTCTGGTTGTCGCTGTGGTGAATTTTGATTACCGTCATGTCTTTAGTGACACTCGCAAGATTAAGACGAATTGATTGACGTAAAAATTATCAAAATCGGCCTACGCATTTGGTCTCTAGAACGCCACATAGAAACAAACATACATACATACATACTTACATACATACATAGACTGATAAACACATTACCCTCCTTTGCGTCGCGCAGTCGGGTAAAAAGGATCATAATTTGGTTTGAGTTAGAAAATTAATTTCTTTCGTTAATCATGGCAATCCAGTGCCAGATATAGACTCTTCTAAGTTAGGCCACAAAAACTAATCCCACGCCATCGCCACGCTTTTGGCATGTAGTCTGCCCGAACTGGATCTATCTTACTAAGGATCTACCCACGTTACAATTTGCCGGAATACAGTAACAGAGAATACAGAATAGGCTAGTTGCCTAAAAAAATGTAATTAGTCCGTCTTTTAGATTATTCAAAAATAAGGGACACGTATTTTTTTATTTGTACGAGTAAATTAGACCAAAAATGACAAAGATATAGCCTATTAAAGTTACGTGTGACGTCACGATGCGGAGCATTTTTCGCGCAGAGTGACGTCACAGGTAACTTAAATAGGCTATTATCTTTGTTATTTTTTGTTTAATCGAAAAAAGAAAAAATACGTGTCCAATATTTTTTTATAATCTAAAATACGGACTAAATAGAATGTAATTATTTTGACCCTGGAAACTACCCTATTATGCAGAAATAAACCGACATAAAAAGCTAACGATAAGATTATGCGTTGTTAAGTTCTAGTTCTATGTAACAATATAACTTTCACGAACTCAGACGTGATTTTCAAAGGAAATGCGCCTTATCACCATTCTGCATAGACGAGATAAATCTAGCACGTGCTATCAGTCAAACGTGAATCGTGATAGAGTGATGAATTGTCACTTTTGGATAATTGCCATCACTATGGCCATATTTTGTTGATTTGCGAAACATTATATTATGCTGTAGACACAATGTATGCATCATGCATGACACACATCTTAACGTGCAACGCATAGATTATCTGTGAATGCTGTAATTTCAGAATCTCTCAGAAGTTCGTTCTAACTTAACTTAACTTCTCTATTTTTTCTTCTATTCATGAACTTCAAGTATGGACAAATACATCGTAATCTATGTAATGCATAGCGTCTACAGACATGATCGCACAAAAAGTATTTGCACCTTATAGCAATTTGATTGGAAACCTAAAAATATAATGTCGAAAAATGCCATTGGTAGTTCACTAAACGAAGTTTGTTTAGTATTTCACAAAATCTGCTGCTTAGCAAAAACCTCTCCTCCAATTATTTCTAATTTACTAGTTTCAGGGCTGAATAATTTTGTCCAGTTCACCTCACTATCTTCTACGAGGTCTGCTGGGTCGCTTTCTGGTTCTTTTAAGGTGAAACGTACTGATATTATTGCTCACATCTTAGTCAGTTATTCTCATAAGGCTTGCTGTATTCGCGAATTCCCTAAGTTATCCAGTCAGCATAATGACGGGGCCCCCCTCTCAGAGGGCCAAAGCCTGTCGGGTTCGCGGGATTATTCCCTTACCGTAACCCCGGAACATAACAGGCTATGAAGGACACCGTGGATTTTAGTCAGTAGAAGTCTGACAGTCCCTCCCGCCCTGCCCGGGGTTGGAGGACTCATTTGATGATTTTACCACGCTAAAAAAAAAAAAAAGTTATCCAGTCCTGCTTTACTTTAGCGGTTTTTTGTACAATCAACAGTCAGATATATTTGTTTTACAGTGTAATGTTCTACAGTTAGTATTACACTTTAGTGAATTTATAGATGCCATACCCGAATTTCTTATATTTAGGTATTTGAAGTTGCCTGTTATTAAACTAGTATGATGCGATTTACGAGGTGCTGAAAATAGCTACAGAACTTATAATTATGCTTACTTTTAAAATAAGCTTTCCTTTTCCAATCATTGTCTTATGAAAGAGCTAGATTATGCCCTGAAAGTTCTAAGTGACAAGTCTTTGAAGATTGTGAGCTTTAGGAATCCGTTTATGGCAAACAATCAATCTTTGTAAACTAGTGATAACATTTCATCCTTGTGTTAAATTATTATTCTAATCGACGATTTAAATCATTCATTGGGGGTACTCTTCTGTGATGAGTTGGCAATCTAAATGAAACAAAATACACCATTTTCTGTAGGAATGAGCGAGACACTACAATGCAAAATGTCACTGGCAACGAAACCGAAATTTTTGACGCGTCAAGTCTGATGGTTTTAATTTTCGAGTCGTTTTGTGACCTCGAAACACAATAGTTTTGATTCATCATAATTAAGAAAGGAACTTATAAAAGTGGATATCTATTAAAAAGCTATTAAAATCCGATTTCTTATCTTTGTATCTGACCTATTTACCTGGAAACTACCGGTATTACTTGTGTTTACACAATTAAAAAAATATTGATGTATTAACATTTTTCTATTGAATTCTTGATATTATTTTGTGTTTTTAGCAGTAATTGTTCGGCTTTAGTTAATTAATTAGGTAGAACAAAATTGCTTATTGCTACTGGATCATTGACGAATCACGAATTCATTGATGCGTTCGCGATCGTTTTCGGTAAAATAATAGCCCGTCACATTTATGTTTGAATATGGTTAGGTGTATTATTTGGTTTGCTGACCACACTGTAGGTATTTGCATAAGTTCGAGTTTGTTTGTTTATAATTATTATGGTCCTTGATTTTGTTCCTGGTATTTTTGTAACAAAACCGTCTTGAAATTAATTAGCTTATAACTAATAACATAGAAAAGAATCCTTATTTTTAGAAGGTTGTTTTATAATGTCAGAAAATTGTTCGTATAATGAAATATCTTTGGAAAATAATGTTGATTGAAAACAATTCCTAACCTTCAATTTTATGTTTCATGAAAGTACCGTGATTAAAAATAAAGATTGGCTTGTATTAACTACTCTATGTTATATTCCACAGTTTGTAACACATATCTTCACGCATGATGACCACTATTACAAGAAAGTGTAAAAATGTCCATTATTTAGCCGCACACGTGAAAATTGGGTAAGTTATAATATGATAATACTCGTATAACTACAAAATCTCTAAAACTTACAAAAGATAACAACTGAACATATAATTTTATTTGATATAATGATCTGTTAATATAATAAACGATTGACATAATTTTATAATGACTAATTTCTATAAGCATAACAATCAATGAATATAAAATCGTTTTGTATACCGCTCAAAAGACATAAAACTTATTTGGTCTAATTTTTTTTTTCTTCCTGGCAAGTAATCTAACACTGATGTACCTAGTAATAGTACCACCTGCCGTGAATCTTCTTCCTATTTCTGAGTACAGGGTTTAAAGTAACCTAACACGAAGGGGATGGCCCTTCGAACCTAACCTGTCCGTGTCGGGGTGACCCAAGTTCGCTTCGTTCGCTCTTGGATACTACATTTTTCTAATAACAATAGCAATCGTGAAGGCGAACAATCAAAGTTCAAAGGATAAGCCAAAGTCATCAATGAAAATAGTTTAAACGTTAAATTATACGTTTCAAACGTTATATGTAATGACTTTCGCTTAATTAAACGTTATATCAAATAAAATTATATGAAATGAGTTTTAGAGTAACACAAACATTATATGTAGAGAAATTATATCAACCGTTGGTATATGTCACGTTGATTATATCATGTGAACGTTATTGAAAATATATCAAATAACTTTATATGAAATGAGACGCACCCGTGAAAATTACACAACTTTGGCGACATTTCAGTTAAATCAGATTGCAGTATTTATAACTTTGTTCTACAAATAATTTTATTGTTGAAATAGAGGTCTTGATTTCCGAAACTAACATTTTTTTTTATTGTTATTGAATACCTAATCTAATCTATTTATTTATGGATATTTTATGTTATTACTTCACTTCGCAACAAAAGGAGAAACCCAAACTCCATAGAACCTTGGGCCTGGCGTTACAGAGCTGGAAATTTGCCATAAAATAGAGCACTTAGGAAGATTTCACGAGCCCAATTTTCACGTCTCTCAGCAATGGCCAAATTGGTAAAATCAGTAAATGTTTAAATGTTAGGTTATTTTTTAACTGCCCTACCTACACTAGGAATTTCTCCTGTATCGTGGGTGTGTTTACAAACATTTAAACTCACATATACAAACTCCCAGACCCGGAAAAATTACATGTAGTTACCTAATACAAATATTTGTTCCGTGCGGGAATCGAACTCGCTACATGCTGCACACCAATCGCACAGCCACCACTATATTTAAATTAAAAATATGTTTTTTGAAGCTGTTTTCTACGTAAATATGGAATGCGCCTAGCTATAGTGCTTGCAACCTATCATGACGAGGTTTAGGTACCTACTTAGGTACATAAAAAGCGGTGAATTCAGATTAATATTCCTGAAAACTTCAGCTGCAGGCTCACTTACATCACTAATAGCTTGCATTTTTAACATTGTATTTACTACTATGGGATTTGATGCTATCTCAAAATACAGTAAACTGAGATTGCAACAATAGGTTTATTAATAACCGTGCTTACGTTGAAAAATAATAAGATTCCAGAATTTTTTATTTTACAATGATTTCAATATCTAAAAAGCAATTATACTAAAATAATGGAGTATTATTCAATTATAATTTATAATTGTTGATATCCGCTAAATCGATTACATTCTTAGGGTACGCTCTGTTGTTTAATGCCAGTGTTTGCAAAGTAAGTGACGTATAATGAAAAAAGTGCTGTAACGGTTTACGGTATGCTGTAAAGGATGTTTAAAACAAAAAAATATAAATGTACTTTTTTTTAGACTTGGCCATTGTAATTGAGGCTAAGATTTGAATAGGTTAATCAAGCAAAATAGTAGATTTTTTAGGTACATATTTCATTCGTGTAACGGCTAGGCCCAGAAATGGGTTTCTCCTTTAAAACATGTTCTTTACATCGTCGTCAACGTAATTCACGGTCACGGTCAACATTATTATTATACTAAAATAAAAAAAAATAAAAAATCAACTTACGTCGAACTGAACTCCTTCATATTGTAACAATTCGTCATTTTCACTGTTGTTTATTTATTTTTGGCAACAATAATCCAGAATGGCACACGTTTTATTGGTTTACTGTTTAGTTATTAATTATTTGATTTGTTTATGTATTATAACGATATTTTTTATCGATATATTGGCGCGCGTGCGACATGTTTCGCGGTCGGGCGCGACACAGTCAATGGTCTTGCGTGGTTGTGTATAATGTGCATAGAGATCTTTATAAATATACCTAAAATACGCGTGACCGTCTCAGGGACCATCTTGGAATGGCCATTTAGCTCAAGGGCCAGTGGAATCTGGATTTCTGGACTGATTTCTTACTGTTAGTTTGAATGTCATTTGTCGCAAAGTTGATGACATAAGGTATTATACGTTTCCTCCTAGACACTCTTCAGGTATAATGTGGTGTGGATGTTTATCGGGGGTCTAGTGGGGTGCCCACCCCTTTAATAAAATTATTATTATAATGCATTATTTTGAAGTGTGCTTGACTATGGAACATTTTGATTGGAACCTGGAAATTTAGCTGCATTAAAAAAAACACATATTATTGTCTGTCAAAATCACCGCGAATAGCGACCGGAGCTAAGAAATCAAGCGAGGCATGTTATTTATATTATAAGGATTAAACGAACTTACCTAGTGAAGTTCTATCCTTATTATATGAAGAAATTAGTCCGAGGTATGGTAATACTTGTAGTAGCGTTCTCTCGCTACGCCTGACGCGATTTTTAGAATTATTCCTTGATTTAAGTAAAACTTGTTTTAAATCAAAGGAATTATTGTAATCTGAAACAGAATAAAAACGCCGCGCCTGGCAACACTGCATTTACGTGTCATTTAGTTTAGAGCAGTGGTACCAGGTACTGCCATATACGGGAAGATTAATTGAAAGTTAATCTTGGGAGGGTGGGAATCTCATACCTCGGACTAATTTCTTCATATAATAAGGATAGAACTTCACTAGGTAAGTTCGTTTAATCCTTATATTATATTCGAAATTAGTCCGAGGTATGGTAATACTTGTAGATGTTCAGAGAACATAAAATTATACTATATAAAGCTCGATTTATATATAATGTTAAAACCATTTTGTTTCAATACCGTTTTTTTTTTTTTTTTTTTTTTTTTTTTTTTTTTTTAATGGCAATATAATTATCTTGATATACGTCTGCTTGTGTATGTAACCAGAAAATCATAGCAACCTTGACTTAAATGAAAAAATCCTATCTTTCAAATTCCAAATATTTAAGACTAAACATCTGGAGTCGCACTTCATCTGGATAATCTACGAGAATCTTAAAATTCTTCTTACTTCCTAATACTATCAAAGCCGGTCTAAGACAATCACAGTCTTTAACCTTAAATATTCCTCTTAAATGTATTGTCTAATTATTATTGACATAATAAAAGGTTAATTAAATACAGGTATTAATACTTGATGAAATTTAATATCCCAGCAAATTTTATTTCAAAGTACATCTATTGGTCTACTATAGTGATTTACCAAGGTAAACGACCTCGAAGACCCCTCACTGCCTGCAGTAGAGTCCACCGTTAAGCCTAGTCTATGTGTATTTGAAGTAGAAAGACAGAGACAAAAATGTATTGATGTATTGACTGCATATGGCCCCGCTGCTTTTTTTTTTTTTTTTTTTTTTTTTTTTTTTTTTTAATATATATTTTTATCCTAATAAATTATAGTTTATGTGTAGACATATTTGGGCTTATTACCTAAGGAAGGTAACACCAGTCTGATGAACATTCTAGTCTTATACAGACCTGAGTGTTATAGAATATCTGTAATCAATTAATTTGATAGCACCTCTGTTACTAATCTATTTAATAATTGATAGGTACTTTTACACCACTAAGTTTGGATACATAGTGTTGTGGCTAACGCAATCAACCTAACAAACTTTTTTGTAAAGTTTTGTTAGCTGAATGTATATTTTGATAATATATATTATTATTATAATATTTTGATTTTGCGTTACTTGGGCATAGTTTGTAAAATCCCTTAGAATAAATGTTTTATTCTATTTTCTGAACCTACATGACTATCTATAGGAGTGTCGATTTGTGACAATTAACTGATTTCTTTGAAGACTTAAATAAGTCAAGTCAATAAAGTTGCTAAATCAATTTTTTATTGGTTTGAGTTTCCGATATTTCGGCACTGTTGCAAGCGCCTTGATCACGGATGAAGTTATAATAAATAAAACATATTGATAAATCTATTTTTAGACTTTTATATTAGACCACTACTATCACGGGATAGGTACTATTGTATTGTTCTAGCAAATTCTGCGATAATCTACCTATCAAAATCAATTACTCACCTTTGTGCATAACCTTTGTCTTTTAAGTTATTTTTGTAAAATGGTACACAGTTAAGAATTATAAATAATATACAAACATGTATCATTCTCCTCATAATTGCCTGCTTGATAATAAACCAGCCCCCCGGGTTAGTTGTAGAGGATAGCTAGTTCGAAAGAAGACATTAAAATATAATCAGAAGGTCTAATTGTTACTATCTCCGAGATTAGTAAAGAATTCAAAAACGAATAACATGGTTGTAATGTCACAAATTGGTAAAACTATATTTCTTTAGCCCTATCTGTTCTTATCTTATGGAGAGCTTTAAGCAGTAAACTAAAAAAGGGGAAAAACATATAAAAAGAGATTATTCCATTTAGGGACCCCTATCCCAAGAAATATACTTTGGACTCTTATGATCTTACCGATATGCAAAAAAGGTCTCTCTGGATGGTCAAAATTATTTATTATAGAATTGACTTAGTATACATTCGTTATCTACATTGAAATTATGAGACTCTTTGGATCAGGATTTGGGTGGCCAAAATTATTGTTTATTCTAAAATTGAAAACTTAGACAGTCTCCATTCTTTATCTACATTGGAATTACGAGACTCAAAGTCAGCCTCTTGAGGTAGAATGTGGAAGAGCCATTATGTTAAAATGTGAACACCTTATTTTGTACCCACAGTCTTTACAAAATAAATTATTTCTGATTTAGCAAAAATCAGTGCCGTTTATAGAAGAGTATTGTATTCT
This sequence comes from Agrotis segetum, assembly GCA_036375495.1. Classification (NCBI taxonomy): domain Eukaryota; kingdom Metazoa; phylum Arthropoda; class Insecta; order Lepidoptera; family Noctuidae; genus Agrotis; species Agrotis segetum. Next base: position 181,665 of record JAQSVV010000381.1, read on the forward strand.
TCCCACACAGTTTATATGAGCTATTGCAGCAATTAAGTCAAATCTACGTAAAATAACACAGCTTTTATTTTAATCACAAAGTTCTATAAGGTAAAGTATGCATCTAAGAACTCTAAAATAGTTTACATATTGTTATTCCCAGACTGACAGACTCTCTAGTAGGTACTTTACCCCTTGTAATGTTAATCCCAACCACTTAGTAATGCATCTGAAAATGTTTCTTTAATTAAGAATAAGGTGAGCTGTGTTCCAGAACTTGGCTTGACACGCTCCCGCGTGTCTCAACGTGTCTAGATACATTGTATGATATCTTTACAACTATTAATAATGTTCTTTTTTCCCCAAAGTAATTCTGACTTTATTTCCTCTTAATCTCTACTCTAGGGCTGAAAAATGTTTTCTCTACAAAGTGTTTATGTGAACTAAACTGCATTATGAGATAGGTAGCCATGTAAATTGATACCAAATTTTCTAATATTTTCTAATAATTGAGGAAAAACTTAATAATATTGAGTATTCATAAACAAAACATAGTATTTAGTCATGCATTTAGAATTGATCACCAGTCCTGACCAGGACCTTGAGGGGGCAGGCATTTGAGCTGTTTTCTTTGTTTATCATCAAAAATAAATAATCAATTGATTTTCTTAGTACGCTTGTACAACAAGACATTTTTATAATTATGTTAATCCGGGACAGATTAGTCATCTAGGATATTAACTAACATTTATTTATACCTTGATTTTTGAGATGCTCTTCTACAGATATTAACAGTTTACCAGACTGATTAAATACACAGGGGTCAGTGGAAGGACCTATTGTACAGCTTTTTAATTGTGAACCACAAAAATTTCTAACCATAATTCTTTAATTGCTACTAAATAGTTTGCACCCTTAAGATCTGATTTTCATGGAGATACAGTCCTTGTATATTCTAGACTGAAATGGTTGATTATGATAAAATTATTTAACATTTAAAGATTTATTATAAATCTGTGAGTTTATAGAAAATCATGGATAACATTGATCAGCTGTATAACAGAACTTAGCTATGAAAGTTTATTTATTTCTTGAATAAGATAAGTCTCTCAGTTTCATTGAAAGAGATATTATACCTACAGAATCTTATCTTGAACAGTTAGTAGGTACTCTTACCCAGTCTTATATAACAGACTCTTTGGTTATAGATTCTCAGTATGAATAGAAATATACAAAGGGAGCCGCAAACTCACTGTTACTGGTACTTGTCCTGGGGTCAGCTGGAAAATGACTGTTGTCGCTTGAGGTATTTCTGTTGTTGGCTTGTTCCTCAATTTGTATAGATAGATTCCTCTGTTTTATGAAGGTGGGCAGGGCTGTTTGAACTGCTAGTAGTTTCATGGAATTGACTTATTTGTATTTCCAGTATTAATATTTGTATGAAGTCTATTGGTCGCTCCTTTCATGGTGGTGGAAGTCACACCTTTTGTTTTATTTTGAATTGATAGGTACCAATTTCAGTTCACTTGTTGCCTCTTAGTAAATTGAAGTGTCTTATCTAACATTGGTAATAGTAGTCTCTTCCATTATTAATACCTATATTGCCAGTATAGGTTGAGTAGTCAACGGACACTGTCTCCAGGCATGTCATATATTGTATGCATTATTTGGTACAAGTGCATGCTTATGTAAGTTTGCTCCTTTCCCTCTTTTATAATTCTTTCAATACATTCACAGCACATAATCCCTCTTAGAACCGATCTAGCCCACTTAAGGCAGAAAAATATTATTGCCAGATGGCTCTGCTCCTGGTTGCTGTTCTAGAGCAAAAGTATTGGAATTGTTCTCATGACTGACCATATTGACTCATAGTACATGTATGGGCACCCATCTGACAACCCAAACGTTCAGAGTAAGTAGGTATATATACTACTATATGTATATGTAGTCTATAGTAGGCTGTACATTTGATTGCTTCGGTAATCAAATCATGACCATTAGGTACTGTTATAATATTTACATTATGGCAATATATCCTGCCAGTCATAACTCAAGTAATAGTATATTTTTACCAATATTTCATCACTTTGTGTAGAGGCAACTTATGTTTGATGCTATGGGATCTTTTCTTGTTAAGGGAGAGGGAGTGTCCCTGTTTCTTCTTGGATAGCTAGCATGTAGCACGAAGAATACTTATGTATTTATACTTGAGTGTAGCCCTCTCAACGAGAAGGTAGGTAAATGTAACACGAATTACCCAATCATAATTATTATTCTTCTATTGTTAAATTGGTCCAAAGCATAGCCTTTCCAACGGAAAGGAGATAGGATGTAACACAAACTATCTTAATTTAACAGGACTTGTGTACCTATATTGTTTGTTGGAAATACTGAATGTTATATCGATCCAAAGCAAAAACTTTTTCAACGAAAAAGAGACATCATGTAACACATAATGTCATGATGGACATAGGACAGAAGTCCACAAGGAGATTTATTTGTTGCTTGCTTGTTTTTAATTTCCGTCCAACTGGACGAGTAAGTATCTACGTGATAGACCTTCATATTTTAAACTCCAAGTAAATGAGGGGTTGTAAACCCTTAAAACAACGTGAATATGAAATTCTCAACGAGAATATAGCTCACATTATCATAACTTTCCGTCAATAACCTCTCTTCAGTAAAAAAGACTTACAGTTAATGAGCTCCTTCCTCTTTATTTGTATTTTTCAGTCTTTCGGGACAATTTATTCCTTTCCTTGTCTTCTTCACTATTTCTATTGTGTTTTGGCATCCTTGGTTTGCGTTTAAATACATTTATTTAACTTATTATAAAGAACATAAAACTTTTCCGGTTGCGTCTTGTGGGCGCGAAAAGAACGAATGACACGTAAATGCAGTGTTGCCAGGCGCGGCGTTTTTATTCTGTTTCAGATTACAATAATTCCTTTGATTTAAAACAAGTTTTACTTAAATCAAGGAATAATTCTAAAAATCGCGTCAGGCGTAGCGAGAGAACGCTACTACAAGTATTACCATACCTCGGACTAATTTCGAATATAATTTATAATTACTCTAAAGATTTTACAGAAAGGTATGTACGATTGTTTTGACAGTCTTAGTAAAAATGCCGTTTGAGAATTTAATATAGTTACAGGCTAGTATTACTAGTATCGTGCGTATTTAAGAGTACACGCTTATTTTTATCTTATGCAAATAAATTTTAAATATATTTGCGTTTATGTTGAAGTGGCGTCACATATTTCTGACGACTTAAATATTTGGCTGCACATTTATCGGGATTGAGAGCAAAACACACCTACATTTTCTATTTTAAAAAACGTTTTCAAGGGAAAATTTTCGAAATATGTTTCAAGGTTCAATTTTTTTCAAGTAGTTGGTTAGTTATTATTATTAAAATGATTTTATTAATGAATAATTTTTTAGTTTTGTTTCGTTCTATAAAGTTTTTTTTTTTAAGTAAGTGATGAATTTCCTCTAGTATTTTATGAAAAAGATGGTACTACAAGCCATAACCAGGGTTTACATCCAGGGCCTGATCAACCTTGACAGGTGCCTTGGCAATGCAATTCTCCTGGCCTATCTATGTACCCATTTTTCAGGATTGCTGCAGTAGCGTAGCTAGCGGCTAATCCGACTCTTTCTACATTGCCACTAGATCAAATTTTTGTCATGGTAAAATCATCAAATGAGTCCTCCCACCCCGGGCAGGGGGGGAGGGACTGTCAGACTTGTACTGACTAAAATCCACGCTGTCCTTCGGTAGCCCTTTGTGTACCGGGGTCCCGGTATACGTATGTCCCGCAACATACGTAAGTATGTCCCGCAACAGATCAGAAGAGCTAGAAGTCCTGAAGAGAGGTCTTTGCCCAGTAGTGAGAAGGCGCAGGATAACAGTTACAATAATTTTATGAAAAATATTTTTCATACAATACTGCTGAAAATTGTTGTGCTGTCGATTTGAAAACGACACTCTAGAGAAGTTGCTAATAAAGTTCTGATAGAATTGTTCTTTACCAATTACGAGTATATGCTGTATTGCTTGAGCAATAGAATAGAATATTTCCATTTTATGATTTTTTATCTTAATGGTATTGTGATTATTTGTGATGTTGCTGAAGTGGCTTTTTTAGACCCGTTGTTATTTCAGGAAACTGCTAAATAATCAACTGAAAATCTTTTTTATTTATGAATCCTTGAAAGTTGACCTAGCTATAGGATTAACCAAAATAGAATATCTCAATGCCTTTATAATAACAAAAAGCTGGTTCACTGTTTTATTTAAAACGATATATAAAATTCTGCGTTGCAGTATTTTTTTGCAATAAGTATAATATTTGATTCAGTAACTGTGGCTCAGCCGCAATGGCTCCAACTTATGAGGACATATTATTTTCGAACCCAACCCAAGATTCATTAGTTTGTGTCATTTCTTTCATCACCACAGCTCTTTAAGTGATGAAGGAAGACATGACATTGAAAAACAGCAATCCAAATTATATAAAAAAATCGAAGACATGCGACGTAAGTGATCGCAAACTTTTTGTTCGGTAAATTATAATAAATTATGATTTTCAATATAAAAACTAGCTGTTTTTTATCAAATTTATTCGCCATTTAAACCTTCCTTGGACTTACAAAAATAATAATCCGAAACCAAAATTAGCCAAATCGGTCTGTACCGATCGAGTCTTTCTCGAGCTTTAGCGAGATTAACGAACAGCAATTTATTTTTATTTGGATAGATCATAAGTAGATTTAAAATACAAAACAATTCAACGGCCTTTCCACAAAATGTTAAAAAAAAATCAGCTTAGGTATATTAGTAATCACAAACCCGAAAGATCTGCCCGTGCGACTGTAATTATTTAGCTGCGCTTACCGAGGTTGGTCTGTGGATGGGTGACCATCTGTCATAGCGAAGTTCCTCCGTGCCTCAGAAAGCACGTAAAGCCGTTGTTTGGTCCCGGTCATTTGTAGATATTCGATGGTTTTAACTGTTAATCAAAAACTCTAGTCTGACAACCAGTTTTACCATGGGGTATCGTATTACCCAGTTACAGGGATGTGGATGTCCGATAGGCAATCACTCCAGGTAAAATACTGATGTCCAGCTGCATCTGGTTTGACTGGAAGCCGACCAATATATAGTTGGAAAAGGCTAGGCAGGTGATGATGTTGCTAGTGATCACCAATTTTTTTTGATGATTGTGTGAATACCTTTGTGGGCCGAAGTGTAATGAATTGTAAGACCAGTATTCTCACAAAGAGGAGCCCTGTGTCCCAGAAGTGGGAATATCATAGTCTGATTTTGCTAACCCTATGTAGAAGTACTGTCGTTAACAACAGCATTACTAAGAAAAAAAACGTCACAAATAAACTAGATCAACGCCCATTAAATCCGTTGACACGTGAGATTCATGAAAAGAAATTGAATGTTGTAACAATCTTACAATCTTTTATTAACATTTGGCACACATAAGACCGTTTTTAATTTATAAATAGGTATAGAATACCGAAGTGTGAGTATAACTGAGAGTATTTGGCACTGATAGCGTACTCCATGAAACATAGAATCACACGGGAATCACATATTTTAACACCTTCATCTGTTGTTCTATTTTTAAACGTCACTGACAAGGATGCGATATAAATGATTGTCATGTAGGTAAGTAAACTAATGTTTTATTTTTATTTTTAGCGGCACTTACAAACAGGAAACAGGGAAAATGATGAAATATTTTAACGTACTTACATTATTAAAAGAGCATTTGTTCAGAGGTTTTGTACATGCTAATAAAAAAAATACACTAATTTTGTATCAGGTACAAAAACATTTTGTTCATCACTGTCCAACTAAGAAAACTTGTCATTAGCAGATAATTATTATAGTTTAATAAACGGACGATTTGAGTACCCTTCAGAGTCCAGTCACCGACTAACAGCATTTGGAAACATCGTCCAAAAATTAAAAATATGAAAAATCGATGCCAAACATGTAGGACGCATCTTCATTCACGTCGTTATTAGTTAAAGCGCACTTTACTCTTTACGTAGCGAGTTAACCTTCAAAGTGAAAAAAAAAATTGGCACGAAAAGTGTGCAAGTCAAAGACACTGGTGAAATGTTATTTACATGCTGTCTAGGTCTAGTGATGTCACTGAAATAACTTCGGATTTAAGCATGTAATTAACAATGTGTAGGAAAAGCGGCAAATATTTAGAAGCTATCTGTGACGCAGGCAGTGGAGCGTGAAAACTGCTCGATATTTCATACATTATCTTCGTTTTCACTTTGTTATACAATTTTAGCAAAGTGAAAATTCATAACTTACATTTTTGCTCTTTTTGCCGAAGACTGATACAATCAGTTGACAAAACGAATCTCGTCATATTGACTTGCATCATTAATTATTTAATTAGTAGATTTATATTGCGCAATTAAACAAACATTGCAGTGTCATCCTCGAGTGTTTTATTAAGACGTAAATAGCTCTTGAAGTCAAAGGATTAAACAATAGCAAGATTACTTATGGGCAATAATGTTCTTATTATATGAGTGGCGCATGATCCTTTCATAATAAATTGATTACAGCATTACAAGTCTTTCTCTTGCATATTCATTATGATGACTACTGTTAGCTTTTTTTTTTTTGTAGCGTGGTAAAATCTTCAAATGAGTCCTCCAACACCGGGCAGGGCGGGAGGGACTGTCAGACTTCTACTGACTAAAATCCACGGTGTCCTTCATAGCCTGTTATGTTCCGGGGTTACGGTAAGGGAATAATCCCGCGACCCCGGCAGGATTTGGCCCTCTGAGAGGGGCCCCCGTCATTATGCTGACGCTCTTTGAGGCGCGCGTGGGACACAACGCGTCGTCGACCCGGGCATGGTCCTTGGTCGGGCAGCGAGTTGCCCTTTACTCGCTGCCCGCATGCCCGCGCCTACGGTGGCCGGAGATCAAGCGACGTCCGTCGCCGTGGGCGCCTACCACTGCGGCTGGGGCGGAGGGAGGCCGCTGTCCTCTCTCGCTCGCGGCCTGCCTCCTCCTTCACGAGCATTACTGCCTCGCAGAAGGAGCTGACCGCTTCCCACTCCGTCTCGCCCCGCAGCATGGCCGCAACCAATGCCGGTTAGCTTAGCTTATAGATATTACTAGCACTTCGCCCGCGACTTCGTCCGCGCTTACTTCGAACTTTGCTTCTGTGAATTTCTTCTCCGACCAAAAATCTAAATCAATATGCAAATAAAATCCTATCGACCACCAAACAACACTTTAACAGTCGGTTTTCGCAACATCCCATCTTAATAAGCATCTACGTCCTAAAGATATATACCCCAGGGAAAATAAGAGACTCGTAGCACTTGTAGTACCGAAGTTTCATACAAACTATGAATGTATAAACGACCACTTTTTTTTATCGTGGCATAATCATCAAATGAGTTCTCCCGCCCAGGGCGAGACAGGAGGGACTGTCAGACTTGTACTGACTAAAATCCGCGGTGTTCTTTCAATAGTCTTTTATGTATGAGGGTCACGGTTACCGAGTGAGACAGTCCCGCGATCTCGGCAGGCTCTGGCCCTCTTAGGGAGGCCCCGTCCGATTGCTGACAGGACAGCTCCTTGAGGCGCGCGTGGAACACAACTCGCCGTCGACCCGGGCATGGTCCATGATCAGACGGCGAGTCACTTTCCTCTCCCTCACGTGTTCAGCCTCCTCCTTTGCAAGCTTGCTCCTTCGCAGAAGGAGGCGACCGCTTCCCATTCCGTCTCGCCCCGCAGCATGAGGACACGGCGGTGATCTGCCCAAGCGGGGCAATCCTGCACCTATGCTCCACCGTATCCTCCGGGCGATCCTCGCAGTGGTGACACCCAGGCGTTTCTTCCTTCCCCATACGACAAAGGAACCTCCCGAAACATCCGTGCCCGGTGAGGACCTGCGTCAGACGGAAGATAAGGACGCCGTGACGCCTCTCCAGCCACTCCTCAAAGAGGGGTCTTACCGCCACGATTACAGTGTGCCCAAAGCTATAAACTACACCTTCGGGAGAGAATTTTCAAAATCCTGCCTTAAGAAGCACCTACGTGCCAAAAGAACCCTCCTGTGAAACATTTAAAACTCCTAGTTCTTGCTTGTAGTAATGAAGATTCATACTGTTATTCATACCAAAAAGGGGTTGAATTTTGAATTTTGAAAAACAACCCCCATGCAAAATATGAGACCCCCATGCAAAGTTTTATACAACTTATCAACCCCAAAAACAACCCCTTAGGGGTGAAACTTCGCAAAATCCTGTGTTAGTGAGCACCTACGTCCTTAAAAGAACCCCCATGCAAAATTTTAGATTTCTATCTATCAACACCTAAAACAACACTTTAGGGGTTGAATTTCGAAAAACTCCATTGAGGGTAGTGCGTACGTCTTAAAAACAACCCCTATGAAAAATTTGAGTCTCATAGCACGTGTAATAACGAAGTTTCAAACAAACTTTCAACACCAAAAACAACCCCTTAGGGGTCGAATTTCGAAAAACCCTTTTCTGAAGTAGCACCTACGTCTTAAAAAGAAAACGCATGCAAAATTTTAAACTCCTAGTACTTGTAGCAAAAAAGCATCATACAAACTGTCAACCCCAAAACCAACCCCTTAGGGAAGTAATATCGCAAAAGCCCTTCTTGGTGAGCACCTACGTTCTTAAAAGAAGCCCCATGCAAAATTTGAGACCTCTACCTATCAACACCTAAAACAACCCTTTAGGGGTTGAATTTCGAAATACCCGGTTGAGGGTAGTGCGTACGTCTTAAAAACAACCCCCATGAAAAATTTGAGACTCCTAGCTCGTGTAATAACAAAGTTTCAAACAAACTTTCAACACCAAAAACAACCCCTTAGGGGTCGAATTTCGAAAAACTCTTTTCTAAAGTAGCACCTACGTCTTAAAAAGAACCTGCATGCAAAATTTGAAACTCCTAGTACTTGTAGCAAAAAAGTTTCATACAAACTGTCAACCCCAAAAACAACCCCTTAGGGGCGTAATATCGCAAAATCCGTTCTTAGCGGGTACCTACGTCCTAAAAAGAATCGCTGTGCAAAATTTGAGACTCCTAGCTCGTGTAATAACAAAGTTTCAAACAAACTTTCAACACCAAAAACAACCCCTTAGGGGTCGAATTTCGAAAAACCCTTTTCTAAAGTAGCACCTACGTCTTAAAAAGAACCTGCATGCAAAATTTGAAACTCCTAGTACTTGTAGCAAAAAAGTTTCATACAAACTGTCAACCCCAAAAACAACCCCTTAGGGGCGTAATATCGCAAAATCCGTTCTTACCGGGTACCTACGTCCTAAAAAGAACCGCTGTGCAAAATTTGAGACTCCTAGCTCGTGTAATAACAAAGTTTCAAACAAACTTTCAACACCAAAAACAACCCCTTAAGGGTCGAATTTCGAAAAACCCTTTTCTAAAGTAGCACCTACGTCTTAAAAAGAACCTGCATGCAAAATTTGAAACTCCTAGTACTTGTAGCAAAAAAGTTTCATACAAACTGTCAACCCCAAAAACAACCCCTTAGGGGCGTAATATCGCAAAATCCGTTCTTAGCGGGTACCTACGTCCTAAAAAGAACCGCTGTGCAAAATTTTAAACCCTTAGCACTGGTAGTTTCCGAGCTTTCGTGTCCTATGAGTGAGTGACCTTTTGCTTTTATATATATAGATAGATGGATAGTGTCAGGTAGATCACGTGGCAGGGAAGTGTTTGGGCAAGCGCCGCTCAGTGGCATTAAAAATATTAATAAACTTTGACTAATTACCATTGTATTTTCAGCAACACCCACACTTCTTTTGTTGAAGCCAGATAACATCAGTTTACGTGCTGAGACGGCCTTTAAAGTCGTTTTCTCCTGTGAAATCATGAGGTAAAAATAAAGTTTTGAAAATATTTTTCAGCAAACTTTCTCACGAGCATTCTGTCAGTCTAGTTTTTGCAGTTGCGTTTTTATCGCGCGAGAGAAGAAATAATTTATCTTTTATTTTGGGCTGTTGCATTTATGTGGCGCTAAATCTGATTATTTAGTGATACAATTTCTATTTCTTTCTCCTGTAGCTTGCATGACATGTTGGCGCAAAACCAAACCACGACGCATCATCAGTGGAGTTTCAAGGTTCACTTTGCTTCCTTTCTTAGTTCGCAGAGGACAGGAAAGGAGGTAAAACATAGCGTATGGATTATCCTGCTAAAATTCCTCTGCTAATACGCCTTGTGGTACAGGACAATGACACCAGAGCTCGAGGCAAATCACCAATAAGCTGGACAGACTAAATCGAGGCTGCATTGCATGGTCCTCTACACGAATGTACCAGGAAGGCAGCGGTGCGAGAGGAATGGCGGCGAATTGTGAAGCGAGCCACCACCACCCCTGATCACCTGATGTGACGACCACGACCACTCTGCCAAGAGTGAAGCGATTTAGAAAATTATAGTCAGTGGCGGATTAAACGTTGAGAGCGCTGTAGGCAAGCATTTCATCGGCGCCCCTATATTTAAAATAACTCGTAGTTTCTATAGTTTGACCAAAACCTTAGGAAAACGCGGTGAGATAGGGGCTATGAAAAAAAGAGCATCAGTTTACATGAGATCGATATCTGTCGAACAGATTTAAAAAAAAATCGACTCCACTTATTAGAACAGGGTCATTTTTATAATGCGACTAAAATAAATAGGAGACTGTAACGCGTTGTTCTAACACTGAAGAAGCAGCCATTCAGGCCTGTGTGCAAAAAAGGATTTTGGCGCCCCTTAAAGCATTTTGAATTATCTCTTTTTTATGGTAGGAAGGTGAGTGGTTTATTTTAAAGTTCAGCGCCCTTGGGCTGTAAAACTTGCCGCCTCGGAACTTAAACACAAAAGAAATCTACTCAAACTTCACACCCAGAGTGCCATACCATCTTAGAGAAGACAAACTAAAATTTTGTAGACCACAACAAGATTAAACTAGCTTAGGAAGCATTTGTTATTGAAAAATGAGCTATCAAAAGAGATGTCAAGAAAAGCGAATGCTAATCTTATATGAATCGCGAGCGAAGCGAGCGCGAAATTTTTTAGGTTTTTGGAATAGGACAAGGTAATATTTCATAGAAAAACGAACGCAGTCAGCTCTAAAATTAAACGTTTCAGGACTTCAAGTTTTAATCTAAAAGTGAGATCAATCGTAAGTTCTCAACTCCTATTTTAGAATTATTTTAGATCAGTATCTTTTTTTCAATATTTTTTTATTTGGGCCCTTGGTTTTGGCGCCCTTAGAGGATGGCGCCCGTGTGCATTGCACACTTTGCACATATGGAAGCGGCCCTGCAGCCATTGAAGTTGGCCGTATTGTACTTGGAGCGTTGAATAAAGTTTTTAAAAAATCAAATCAAAATCACACATTGCTTGTTATAATCAGTCATAAAAACAGTCTCGCGACTGCTCCCAGGCGCGAGCGACGCGAGACTTTGTAATGACGGCACAATTTAGAATGCTGAACGCTCATTTTTAGGGACTTTTTTAGACGTTGAGTGTGGCATCTTGTGTTTTTATAAAATCAATGTCAAGCGACGACAAAAAAATTGAAAGTCCGTGAAACTCTCCACTCATTCGTTCGGGCCTGGGCTAGCTGGAGCCCACGCGTCGCTCTCTCGTCCCCGCAATTTTAGAAGCAGGAACGTCCGAATCCGTCAGATACTGTGCTCGCATTGCAGTCGTATCTTTCCAACTTCAATCAGAGATCATGTACCATCGACAAAGTTGTTTGTAGGCGTAAGTTTTAGTCAGTCTCATCTTATAATTTATCTTTTGTTATAAAGTGAAGCAAATTGAGATTGTATGCAAAAACAATAGTTTTATTGTCCAAGTGGTGGCTTACATATTGACACAATTAATTTTATGCTATACTGTATATTTTTTCTTTATTTTACCATTCCGCCTGCGCGCCCCTTTGTACCTTCGCGCCCCTAGGCAGATGCCTAGTTTGCCTTAGGGATAATCCGCCACTGATTATAGTTATAATTCCTCCTACCCAGGGCGGGGCGGAAGCGACTTTCAGACTTGTACTGACTAAAATCTACGGTGATCATTCAATAGCTCTTTACGTTCCACGGTAACGGAATTGATCAGACAGTCCCGCGAGTAGAAGGATACTCTGTGTGTGATGACAGCGCCTCCTGGTAACCCCATTATTGCGAGATGACAATACATTACTTCAGTTTTTCAATGAAAGTGTGTTGAATATTATCATTACTAAGAGAAGATAAATGAAACTCACAAAATAATATAATAATATAATATTCCACAATTACCACACGATGCCATCTAGTCCCAAGCTAAGCAGAGCTTGTGTTATGGGTACTAGACAACTGATAAACATACTTATATATTTCTAAATACATACAAATTATAGATGAATTACACCCAGACACAGAACAAATGATCGTGCTCATCACACAAACATTTGTCCTGGGTGGGGATCGAACCCACGACCTGTGGCATAAGGGTCACTAACCACTAGACCAACAAGCCAGTTCTAAATCTAGACTATGATTCACATTTAATTTGGTGTGCAGGAAATAACAAATCATTTCTATATGTTTACAACCTCCCTATCCATCAGTAAGAACCAATCAATGTCTACCCATCAATTTCTAGTGCGGAGCGCAATATGCTGAAATGCAATCAAATATTTTCATAACTGTTGGCGTTGTAATCAAGGAAATGCTAAGATTCCCGTACTACATATCTACAAATACATCAGATAATATGTTAGTTTGTTTATGTTTCTATGACAGTGTCTACTACGCATTTGGCTTCATCATGAAGAAACAAAATGTTGTAAGGAAGAGTTTCCATTATAAAAGTTACTTGTTTACAAGAAACTTGTATACAATGAACGACATCAGAAAGACATTCGAGTGACGTCATACTATGCAAGACTTGCATAAGAGCGCTCCCTCATCGCGAGCATTCACTTGTAATGTAACGTTACAGATTCAAACATTCGAAGACAATAGAGCATCAAATTGCACACTAATGCTCGCGGTGAGGGAGCGCTTTATCGAAACGCGCCTTATAGGAAGCAACAGATATCCACGTGTATTAAAATTATATCTTTTATTATGTATGAACGGGTAATCGACCCCTGATTACGTACATGTGCTGCGTATTGATGCCAAAAACTTAATATACATACTTGTTTAATAGCTAGAAATACTTGTCTTTGTCTCCTACACATAGCTACTGATGGCCCTATGTGTACCTATACGTGTTTCGCGGGCAACCGATGGATGCAAGTGGCGAATTGTCGTTCGGTGTGGATGGCGGTCTAAGGAGGACGCCTATGTTCAGCAGTGGACGTCTTCCGGCTGATGATAATGTACACGTGTCTCAATTTTACTACCTAAACAGTGTGGTGCCTGCTGATTTTGTCCATTTGTTAAATGTTATGTGATCATCATCTGCCTAGCGTTTTCCCAACTATTTTTATTGAGGCTGGCATCTATTCGAATTGGATGCAGCTGAATATAAATATTTTACATGGAGCGGTGCTTATCTGAATTCGACGATAGATCCTAGCCTAGCACAGGGTCATTATTTTTATAGTTTTCTTTTGTCTTTTTTTTTAGTTTTATGTTGTTGTTTCTTTGTGAGACCAAAAAACCTTTTCTTTCTTTATTTTCTTTTCAGTTCCTGGGCTGGATAATACGGTGCGATAGACACATGTAAGACTTGTTCATGGTAGGCCACCTGGTGTTCGGTCTGACTCTTTCTTAATAACCTACGTCTTGTACTGGTAGATTGAAAATGTTTAAGAAACTGCTGAAGTTGGATGATTTGTTACTGAAATAAATAAAATTGTTTTTGGATGATATAAATAAAATTGATATTAAACAAAGTTAAACAATAGGTATATTGAAAAAACCCTTCATTGTAAATAGCTGTACTTACGACAGCATACAAGCGAATATTTTGAATGTAAAATATAAACATCACGTGCAGTCGTGCACTATGTTTTGAAAATATGACAGTAAGGATCAAGAGAACTAACCAACTCAATGGAGATTCATAAACAGTCTCCTTGTCATCCGCTCCATTCTAAGGACATCTTGGATGTTTGATAATGTATCATCATCATCATCTCAGCCATAGGACTTCCACTGCTGAATCTAGGCCTCCCCTTTAGATCTCCACATATACCGGTCGGAAGCGACCTGCATCCAGCGTCTTCCGGCGACCTTTATAAGGTCGTCTGTCCACGTTATACATGTATATTGTATACTATAATAATGTCAGCTAATATACAAGTACGGCTAGTATATATTAGTAGTAGTATATTAGTAGTAGTAGTATATATATTGTATACTATAATAATGTCAGCTAATATACAAGTAATACTACTAGTAGTCAAATATACTAGTAGTCAAATATAAGCTAATTGCCGTCCACTGCTGAAAGTAAGCCTCCCCCAAAAAGCTCCAACCGCACCGGTCTTGGCCAGTCGGTATCCATCAGCTGCCAACCAAATTCTTCAAATCTTCCATTCATCTTGCTGCAGGGTGTCCTACACTATGTTAGCCCGTTCGCGGTCTCCACTCTAGCACACGTCTCCTCCACCGACCGTCTGTCAGTCTGCAGACATGGCCGGTCCACTTCCACTTCAGGATGCTGATTCACGCGCAATGTCGGTTACTTTGTTTGAATTCTATTCACCAGATTATTTGAAACAGTTTTTTAAGAGTTGTTACTTCTTTTTTTATATATATTTTCTTTATTTTGTGTGTACGTATGGCATGTGTCACTAAACGTTTTTTCTTTCTTTCTCTCACTCAGTTACTTTCACTACATCAGCTTTATGTCGACCACCCTAATTTCAGCTTATTCGACGGTCAAATAACTGCATCGTCATCATCTGTCTGACTTTATAATTACTTTACCTGGAGTTGCTGCAACTCATTTTCTTTCTCCTTTCTGCTAGCTGTCGCGCTTGAAATTACTCTTTTTCGTTCATATCATTCCTTGTTGCCAGGGGCCAAAAAATGTCAGTAGTATTCGTACTTTATCAGCAATGGACTTAAATCTTACGTTACACATTCGCAGATGGTTTTGACCGAATTACCTCAAACAAAATGTAGCTAATATAAAAATATTGTGCCAAATGTAAGGTCAATGACTATGGCAATCAATGTCAATTTGTCCGGACCCACCAGACAGATTTAGATTCGGCGTGGAGTCAATGTTATCATATTTAATCGAACCAATAAAACTGTGGTTTTATAGTGTTTCAAATGATAATATGGGATATGATGGGACGAAGAATAATATCAACAAACAGTGTGTAAACAGCGTCTTTAAATATTGTGTTAACTAGATTTTGGCTGCAGTTAACTCGCGTGGGATTGGAATGGTATATTTAGACGTGTAGTTGCGCCATCTATTGGCTGCTTTATTGCTTATGAATATACGAATACTATCTATTCTTTCAGTGTATTCCTAGTTTTGTCGCCACGAGGATAGATCGCTCTCTTTCTTATCCTGATGACTAACAACAATCGGTTATTCTCTACAGATAAAGATCTAGGTTTCTGACTTGTTGTATCAGTCTGGATGACTGTTATTTAAGACAGAGACATATTTTGTCTAAAAATGTTCTTATTTTTAATTTTATTTATTTGCGTTTACGAACTTACTATTACTGATGACGATGAGACAGCCTGCTCAAAGTTATTTTTACACAGTATAAAACAATATTGCTTAAATCTGTCTGTACGTGATTATCTTCCGAACGACTTCATTCAGTCGGATTATTCTTTTTTGGTTGTGTTCCATAATGCTAGAAAAAAATCTGTAAGTATGTTGTCAAAAAATCTAGACGTACTGGTAGAATTTGATCCGCAGGGTAGATGGGACAGGCCGCTAGTACTCAATATACATACCTATTTGGTATGAAACTAGATGTCGTGTTCTCGTAAAACTTTTAAGTTTTACGTTCACTAACTTGATGACATAATAGCAGTTTTTAGCTAAGTTTACGTGAATGTTTTAAATAATACAAAAATATGTAAATAAGGTCACGCAGAAATAACTGTCGCTGCGAACACATTCTTCCGATTTATGACGACTTCGGCTAGACTGAAGATATATTGCTCAGAAGGACGTTTGAGGAGAATTTTAATCGCGGTGAAAAAAGCGAAACAGCTGTTCCATACATTTTCGCCAATTTGGTATTCCGTTTTTTAGGGTTCCGTAGTCAACAAGGAACCCTTATAGTTTCGCCATGTCCGTCCGTCCGTCCGTCCGTCTGTCCGCAGTTTAGCTCAGAGACGCACAGTGCTAGAGAGCTGTAATTTGGCGTAAATGTGCGGATTTGTTGTGTCGAAAAAGTGGTAAAATAAAATCTCGTAAAATATTTTTTTTTAGGGTACCTCCTGAACTTACACGTAAAGTGAGGATTTTTTTTTTCTCGCGTACCCCTTCGTGTGGGGTATCATTAAATAGGCCTTTAAAAAATAATGATAGTTTCCATTAACAGTTTTTTGATAAAAAAATTCGTTTGTGAAATATTAAGTTTTAAAATGCTAAATTTTGCTCGATTCGAGTGTCCCCCCCTCTACCAGCTAAACGGTTATGTTTGGGGATGTGAAAAAATTCACAATAGTAGTATATATAACGAAGTTTAAAAGAAAATTGTCATGACTAAGTAGGCTTTACAACTTTACGAGTAATAGTCGACCAACTTATAAAATGTACTTGGAAAATAGGTTTTCTTAAACAAAATGTATCGGAGAATATGTACTTCAACTGCAAATGTAAGTTTGTCAACTTTATTTTTACAGCTTTAATATGTATGTTTTTTGGGGATAGGTAGGTTTTTATCTTCAACTATTTTTAACTAACTTCTTAAAAAGGAGGAGGTTCTAAATTCGTCGTAATCTTTTTTTCTTATGTATTTTCCCAGATTTCTCAAAGACTCCTGGACCGATTGTGAAAATTTTTCTTTTTAAAATTAAATTCAGCGAATCAGTTTAGTTAGTTCGCATATTTTGATGGGCAACTACGGAACCCTACACTGTGCGTGGCCCGACACGCACTTGGCCGGTTTTTAAATAGCCGTCGACACTTGATGATTCTGGGGTGGATTCGTGTGCTGAATTCAAGGAAGCCGTAATAACCGTTTGTTCGTCATTGGTAACGAGTTACGAGTTGCAGGTCGTGGCTACAAATCCAGCAATGCACATTACTTTGATAAATTATAAAAATAATAAAATTACTCTTGTAATTTATTTCATCATCATTGCTCTCAAAAGGGTGAATGAAACCATCGTGAGGAAACCATCAGCATGTTCTAGAACCAAAATTCGAGAACTTGTGACATCTATCAACCCATAATGTCCCTGGGTGTATTTGAGCCCACTTCTTACGGAGTGGGACGGTTTCCCAGGGGAAACATTACAGGTTGATTATGCTCATGCTATTATGTGGGTTCTTGTAAGTTCGCCACAAAATTATTCTCCTCGAAAAAAGTTTTGATCCTGTTCTCCTAGTAATTACTGTTCAGATTCTACATTGTGCCCCCGTTTTCGGTAGTTAGTGTTTTCTGGATTTTTAAAATTTATATTGTTTTGCCATCCCCGTGTGGAGAAAATTGGGTGTAATCTACAAAATTCACAATTTAAAAAAACCTTAGCTAATTTTTACATACTTTTTTTCGTGGGGAATTAAAAACTTACAAGTTCATATCTCTTAAATACTACTTAGATGGCTCTTCTCTCAAGAGCTATGACCACCGGGCATCAGTCCATTGCTATTGCTGGAATGCTATTTTTTAAAATTTTACAAAATATATTGAGTATATTTTTGGCAACATGCGATTGGAGGCATGATGCGATCTAATGTGTGGTGATTTCAAAATGTTGTCGATTACTTGAAAGCTATAAAGAAAGTAGTCATAGTGCAAAGTAGGCATAACGCTACTAAACCTACACGTCCGTGTGGTCATTATTTTTTGGGAACATAATATTATATCAATTATATTGCACTATAAAAGTCTATTGATAAATTATACAACAGGGCGTATCAACACCCGCGGTGTTGGACGCCCAGGGACGTCGCTAGACGATCTCCGGGCCCCCCTCTCAGAGGGCTAAAGCCTGCCGGGGTCCTATTTCCTTACCGTGATCCCGGAACAGAAAGGGCTATTGAAGGACACCGTGGATTTTAGTCAGTAGAAGTCTGACAGTCCCTCCCGCCCTGCCCGGGGTGGGAGGACTCATTTGATGATTTTACCACGCTAAAAAAAAGGGCGTATCCTCAACAACCTTGGATCACTGCGTGTGATTTCAGACTAACGAAACCTAAATTTTGATTGTTTCAGGCATCTTGAATATAGTCTTATTTTGAAACTTAGTTCCGCCAACGAATATTAACAAGATTAAATAAACAAAACATGCATACACATTGTACATTATAAATATTTATTGCACTTATTAATTCTTATAAACTAATCACAGTCCTAACTTAAGTACTTGTTTCTCTAAAATACTGGTTCAAAGTAATTTCAATCTTATTCCGTTTTGTTATGAATCATTTCTATAGTGTCAGAGATAGTAACGGTGCAGCCTGAAACTAAGCTGAACATTCCACAGAAGACTATGAGGATGTTCTTGTAAAGGATCCAGTTGTATTTGCCGAGGTCTTCCCAACGGAAAACGGTTTCCACGATCCCTGGTATGATGAGACCGAGGATCGAGTAGAAAAAAGCACCCACCAGGTTGATGATCTGCTCCAAAAATGGTAGAGCGATTCCTATTCCACCTGAAACAATTGAAAGATATTTATTTACATTTTTATCTTCTTCTAGACTCTAGTGATATTATGTTCGCCAAGTAGCGAATGACAAATTTGCTAGTACGTGCGGCTTCGATCACGTCATTGAGATGTAACCTATGGCAGGGTCGCCATGAGATATTTATGAGGGTAATAAAAGAGAAGATCACTTCTTGGTTCCCATTGGAAAAGTATAATGAATACTCAATAATTATACATGAATGCTCCGCTTATGGTGCTCCAAAACAGCACGATCGAGTATGAAATCTCCTTACCCCACCACTCCCACCAGCCATTATGAAAATAATATTTTGACGTCAGTTTGCATCACTCAACCACACAATGTAATTTTTCAGTTTGAAAGGAACGTGGCAAAATCGTCAAATGAGTCCTCCCACCCCAGGCAGGGCGGGAGGGACTGTCAGAATTGTACTGACTAAAATCTACGTGTCCTTCGGTAGCCCTTTGTGCGCCTGAGTCGCGGTATACGTATGTCCCTTAACCCCGGCAGGACTGTGGCCCTCTATAGGGGGGCCCCGTCATTTGAAAGATAGGAATGCGTTATAAACCCAATAGATAGCGCACTGCCAAGCAGGGGCGGGGTCACTAGATACTTTGTTAATATTTACAAGTTTTTTTTTCAGTGTAATGCCTGGTTTTTGCATTTTAATTAAGTGAAACGACAATTATTAATTAATTTAAACCCAATGGTAAAAATATTTAGATAATGATTATGTCTCAGACATCGGTCTTTATGTAAATTGTAGAAAGTACTCAGTGAATGTATTAAGATGAGACATTAAAAGATGTTTGATATTAAACAGTTTTGTGGTGGAACCTCTTTTCAGCCTGAAGTCACGTGGTGGGCGGCAATCATTTGCCATAATGTGATTTTATTTAAACGTTTCAGTTTAAAGTTTCCATAATAAAGATAATTATTGTCCTATTCTACTAAATCTCAGAGTCAACACAGTTGTTAAATCCATGATTAGTAGAATCTAAGTCATTAACACTGAACAAAGAGACATCTAAACAATTAACGTGTTAAACTACGTTTAAAACAAATTATGACAAGGTCGTGTTCAAAAATGTCACTTTCAGTTAAATATTTTGTCCGACTAACATGTACTTGGCCTGTTTGCTAAAAACAATTATTTAGGTAAAGATTAGTGTGACAATTTGGATTAAAACGTTGTCCAATTTTGTCATTACAAATATTTGTTTAACTGTGATGTGCTTGGTTGCGGATTTTATTATTTAAGCTAATAATACTTTTACATATCTCGTCCACGAGTTTTGTCTTATGTTAATCAAGTCTTTGTTTTTCAGTTTTATATTTTAGCCTTAACCTGCATAATATGATCTTTTAATTTTTATTGTGTAGTAATTATTTTATACATATTTATGAACTTTTAAGCTCATTTTTGTTTATGACACAATAACTTTTGTTATCTCTGTCCATATCGAGAAACTTGTTGTTTATTTGTCAGCCAGTATTTTACTGCTGGGGTAGAAACCTACTTCTCGTATTTCGGTTCAATCGATTTTTGGGATTTTAGTTGCTCACATGTCTTCGAATTTTCGGTTCTAGGACATGCCGGTTTCCACACGATGTTTTCCTTCACCGTTTTGAGAGCAGTGGTAATGAGATAAATTTCACAAAGTAATGCGCCTGGCGAGGTTCGAACCCACGACCTATAACTTGTAAGTCGGGACCGATACCATGCACGGGGCCACCACTGCTCTCTAATGGAATATACCTACTCACTCAAGACTAGTACTCACTACTTATTAATGAAATTCTTTAGTCTTAACAATATTTCAACACTTACCACAAAAACAAACGATCGCCGTCCGGGTACAGATTTGCATGACATTGTGATATTTCTTTTGTACTTTGGGTTCCACATAACGTGTAAAGATGTCAATCACTACGAAGAAATGAAGAGGATACGTCAGGAAAATCGATATTGAAATGAACACTTTCGCACATATCGCTGGCCTGAAATAATTTTAAAATGATTAATTTAGTCATATCAGACAAAAAACAATTTGGAATTCAAAAAATTGGGACTTAAGATAGAAGGGACCTCAGTATACACCCTTGAAGACTCCCAAACTATAGACAAGCGTTCATTGAAAAACGGTCCATATTTACTGTGCTAGGGCCGCGCCAACCCCTTGCAGCGCCTGTGCGCAAAGCCTATGAAGCGCCTGTGTGCAAAACCTATGAAGCGCCTTTTACGTGTCGTCTTTCGAGTTTCTTTCATAAATTCAATTTTTTTGCTAAAATATTATACAGTGGGTCAATTGAAATAGTTTATATTAGTATCGTCTTGGGAGACTTGTATCTACTTACTTATCCATACTCAAGTATTATATAAGTAAATATGTTGTAATGTGACAAAAATAATTTAAAACAATTGTCACTAGTCATCCGGCGCCTCGATTACCCTGGCGCCTGTGTGCACCGCACACTTCGCACATAGGGGCGGCGCGGCCCTGGTGCTACCGGTGTTTCTTTTTGCACGAAATATGGACTGATCAAACACTACAATCGTGTCTATGGATCTCGCTTAAATTCCGTGTCATTAGGCATGGTACCGTACTACGTTACTTTGTCATAAGCCATCAATAAAACATAAGTAAACAAATTACCAGTCATCCATAGGAAGATTTAAAGTAATAGTTCCTCTCAGTACATCGCCGTATCTGAGGTAGCCGAACACCCCCAGGATCGTGTAGAACAGCATCACCAATGTCATTGCGATCACCATCACGCTTGGGCATCCGAGGAAGTGTTGGGGCTTCTTCATCGAATTTTCTACTGGCATCACCACTCCTATACCTTCCATTGCGAAGATTACAGTTCTGAGGAATGGTAAAATTATCGGGCTTTATATTATGATCTCTTGTGAAATCTGTTTTCTTGGATGTTTCCTAAAACTTTTGTTTGAGGTTCTATAAAGGGTTTCCTTCGTAATCAAACATTAATTAGATCCCTTAAATGTATAGCAAAACATAAATGAAATAATTTCAAGTAATAAAAAGTCATTCGTTAGCCACACATTACTTCATAATTTCTGAAGATTGATTTGGGAATTTTAAAATACCTCAGTGGCCTTTGAACAATATCCAATAGCTTTAATAAAATGATGATAATTAGTACCTAATTCAAACAATGTTTTTCCAGTATTACGTAACCGACCCGTTGCTTAGACATTATTGATGTGTTATTATAGTTACAAAAACAAAAGACAATTAATTTTGACTTACGACAAAAACGCAGGCAGTCGCGACAAATCGCCAACAACTTGTTTATCGGAGATCGTTATAGGTTCCTTGAATATGTAGTAGAGGCATATAGCGAAGGTCGCGAAGAGTAGAATGTTGGCAAGCAAAGAAAATGGTGCGAGCCACTTCAAGTGCCTGATCTGGCAGAGCAGGCAAATTGGCGCGAGCAGGATGAGGCAGTAATGCTCTACGGGCATGATAGGCGCTGCTATGTAAGTATCGATCATCTGGAATATAAAATGGTGATTTAATTAACGTTTACGTTAGCAACGGGTTTAGCTACAGGACGCTTAAGAAGTCATAAAATTACCGGGGTTTTTATACAAATCAGCACTCAACACGAATAGGTTGGGAGACTATGTTCATAAGTTTGTATGTTGTTTATCCATTCCTATATTTCTTGCTTGCAATAAATTCTTCAAATCCCTTATCCCACAAATTTCCTCTTATATCTTTTCACTTCTTTTTACATTTGTACTTAATCAATGGTCATCATTATATTCGTACATTATCCAGTTTGATACTTCGATTTTTTTGAACAATACTATATTGTTCGAAAATTAGCTCCAGCTACTTATCGTTTTCAAAACAAGGTCTCTAGTTATTTATAAACTGTCTCTTGCCATCGGCTCTATCCGTGTGTTACTCGAAAATTATCTCATAATTCCCGGATAAACAGCATCATTATGTGTTATTTAGTATTACATACAATATCCTATGTCTGAGTTAATTTTCATAATTATCCGTTCAACTTCATTCATTATTTACTTTATTGACCAAACAACATCCATACGTCAACATACATACGTCCATTCAAAAAATCAAGCTTTTGCATTTATATATTGGCAAAAGTAAGATACCAAGTTGATTACACATACTCTGTTGATGTTCATAATACACTAAGTTTCGCAAAAGATTGTTGTTCTTATTATCATGATAGGCTTATCATTAGTACTATTAACAAATCATGATAATTGTGCATAACTCTCAAGAGGGACTTACCCCCTATTTGAAGTTGGATACGACAAATAATGTAGAGAAAAAGGATGTCTCCTTCTTCAGTGCCTGTACCATATTTGGGATAGGACCCCTTTGTAATGCGGACGGCAGTTTATGTTGGTCTATGTTTGCCCGCGCCGAATCTTTGGCTATGTTTGTCCACTATGTGTCAAATGATTCTTCTCTTAGTTGTGACTGGGATAGTTTGGGCACATATTAGTTAGGGTCTCTTTTAAGGCGTTTACTTAATAAATAATTGTGTTTATTCACTGATGTAATATGTAACCTTACCTGTTTTATTGAAGTTGCTATTAATACAGTAAATATACAACAGACGCCGAGGTATGTGAAGCATAAGGAAAACTCCGCAAATAAACTGAAAATAAGGAAAAGATGCAATTTTTATAATAAATATTAACATTTTCTTGTAATGGAAACTTTATAGAACCGTAGAGTTTTTCAATATTCAATGATCGCAAAACACGCATTAAGGTAGAATATAAAAAAGTCATCAATTTGATTGCAAGAAATATTGTTTTTTATCCGTTAGCTTATCCGTTATCGCGGCACTTGCAACATGATCTTTTGATCATGTTGCAAGTGCAGCTATTTTGAACTCAAAGCAAATAATAAACTTGGTAAAAAATCATGTTATCAATAAGAATGATAGTATCATCAGAATCGTATATATCTTTGATATATTATTTCAAACACAGTCTTAAATGATGAAGCCTTAAAATAATGAGGTAAACGTTTCGTTTCAGTTTGTTAACGTTTGAAAAGAAGCGGAATTGCCGACATAGTTTGCAGAGTAAGCTAAGCATACTGAAGTGGCTGTGGGCCGAACGACTGATGGCTGGTGGAGCAGTCTAGTATTGAAGTGGAGACCGCGTATCGGCAAGTGTAGTGTGGCACGCCCACCAGCTAGATGGACCTTAAGAAAGTGGCTGGGATCCAAACTGGATGCGGAAGGCAGAGGATTGGATGATAAGGCGCAGTCTGGAAGAGGCCTATGTCCAGGACTTCCAGTTGTGGACTATGATAGGCTGAATTGATTGACGCATGGTGACTGGTGAGTACTATCATTCTAATAATTAACTTAGCAAGAATACAAAAAACGATAGACTTACTGCGCAAAATTCGCGAAGGGTCGGAGGCACTTTGGACCATTTGCGAATGCCGCTCCACAAGTTTCTGAGTAACTTAGCAGAGGCTTTCGTTCTGCACGACAGCATCCTCGAGACGTGGCTACCTGTAAAATAAAACAAATGATTAAAAAGTTTTGTTACCAAAGGGTATGCTGACGTGCATTTGGAGGTCACTAGTATTCGAAATCGAAAAGGCAGTATCAAGTTCCTCATCCTCGATTGGAAAGGAAGGATCTCCCATCAGACGGGTGTTTTGTCTGGTGGTATATTAGCCAACAACACCAGGGGTGCCTGGCTAACCATTACCTACTGTTGAGTCCGGCACCAAACAGTTACTAGGTTACTACTAAATTCCGCTGCGCCGGTCGGTGCGATTCCTTCTGGAGTCCCAAGAGCAAACCGAATTGTTTTTTTTACTTTATGAACTCTCTCATGAACGATTTTAATTGTAGTTTTTGCGTCATACATGATGATGCGGTTCTTTTTGTCAAATGATAAGATACTAACCGTGCATTTAACGAGATGAGCAATTAGCGTGAGCAGACGTCATCGCGCCCGCATTACGAAAACGTGCTTAGTCAATTAAAATGTACCTTTTCACGACTACGTAGGGTTCGGCTACCAGTCTAACCGGATGTAGCCGAACATGAGTGTTTTTCATGGAACGCCTGCTTATCTGACCTTGCTACGACTGTTTTTCAGACTTTTTTTAAAAACTGAATGTAACTGTCAAATGTGTAACAGTATAAATGATAGCCTGAGATTAAAAGATAGACATACTTGAGGAGACATGTAAAAATCTCAGATGATAAGGATTTGCGGATTATGGAGGAATTTTTCACCCATTTGCTGCGCTTGTTTAACGATGAGCTCCTAAACGTACCATCGTAAGTTTTAAATAAACATTGTATCTGCACTATCATTTCGCGTTTCAATGAAGGGTGTGTGAGTGGCTATACTAATGACCCTCACCTTCAAGTACTAACAGTAAACATTGTCGAAAGTAATACATTGTTTCACTTCATTGCTAAAAAAATTGTTATGCAGTTGGTTATCTTATGAACCAAGAATCTCATTGATTAGTAAACAAGAGTATCAGAACCTTTACATAAATTCAAAATTTTTGTAGGATGCAGCAAGAATTCTTCAAAAGACTGAAGAAATTGTTAAGCAAAAGTTCTCAAATAAGATTCCTAACCTTGAAATGGTAGAAGCAGCGCCTAGACAATTTTATCAAAAGTTACTTATAAGATTATGAAGTATTTGAATTATACTTACGAAAATATGAACACAATGTCCGCAAATAAATGCTACGATAATAGTGCCGATAATGCCAACTCCCCAGCCAGCATTTGAGAATGCTAGGGGCATAGCCAGCAGACCCGAACCTAATGAGGACTTTATTAGATTCGCTAAGGATCTGATGTCTCTGAAAAAGAAATATTTACCATTATTGTACCTAAATGTAAAGACCAGAAGAAGGTAGCTGGACTAGCTGGTAGACGGTGAATGAATAAACCTGGCAGTAGCATAAATGATAATTATGACCTAAATGTATGGCTAAAGAGCAGAGGAAGACCAAAAGTAATTATGGACGGATTCTATGATGGCCAGTAATAAAGAGGAAATGGTCATTCTGTTGTTAGAGCAGCATATTTGCAATATTAAGATATGGTGTACTGATTAAATGATTTAGAATAAAGGCTGGACAAAATTGACAATGATGTCGAAATGTATGAATCACTGCATTTGTACCTATCATTCAGCACATCACTGATTCCATCTGGAAACAGGCTTCTCCTCTTAATTGTGTCACATCAGCTATTTCTTTGATTCGTCTAGCTGGATAGCTTGTATTACGCTATGTTTGTAAATTCACATTGTTTGTGACTTGAAATTATCGGAAAATGGTTTGCTCTTTTTTTGGTTTTGTTTCACAACACAAGTAGCTGACGCATTTGGAAATCTGCGTGACCAAAATCATGTATTGCTCTTAACGTTGTTCTTTCATTGTTTTGTGGTGTAACATCTTAAATCCCTGGGCCCTGAGTGGAGTTAGAGGGACTGTCAGATTCTTACTGACAAACATTATCGTGTTCCTTTGGTTGTTCTTAGTGTTCTGGGGTATTATCACTGTCCCAAGACTAAGATTGTGCTATTATAGAATTGTCACCAGTATTGTTATGTGATTCTTATCTTTGATACAATATTTAAAAATCTCGTGTGACTAAATATGAAATAATTCTATCACTAGCTCCGTCTTCACACAATTGAAAGCTAATATCATTGATAAAAAAATGTATTAAAATTGTATTAACCTTCACAGTCAATATTGTGTCTAATTTTAGCACACGCATCTTTTTGATACGAATTAGTTGCCCGAGATTCGATACGAAACCAGTTATCGTCACCAGTAGTCCACTGCTGGAATAAGGTATTTCTAGTTGTACAATATAGACCAAGAAACTCTCATACAGCTACCAGATAATCAATAAAATTTAAAGGTACTTACGAATTTGGTTTAACTACTTCCCGATGTTCGAAAGGGTTGTATTCTTCAACATGTTTACACTTTTCTTTTTCACCCATTTTCATTATTAAAAGTCCTCACTCGATCCAAATTAACAGTCTTTGTTAGCGATCGTTACGAATTTTAATTTTCCGGTTGTTAGAAGTCTAGTTTAATGTCACTAGCACTGTAATTACTGCTATAATTCCAATTACTACTAGAACATAGCATTAGAATCGCACTTCACTCTAAGTTATCGACACAGTATTATGAAAATAATAATTATCCTTTGATTTCTTCAGGTTCCACTGTTTTCTTATTTCTATTAACAATTGCTCATCTCGCAATGCTTTTACAATTGTTATCCCTTATCTCTTATGAAAGATAAATTCTTGAGAAGGATAATTATGTTTGTCATTAACAAGATAAAAGTTACTGATGCTTGTTTGAATTATTTAGTGATAGTTTTGATAGTAATAAAGTTGAAACGTGACTCGTTCTCCAAGCACTTGTGTTCACAAATAGTAAAATTCACTTTTCGGCAACACTTTTTCTGTTATTTATGGTATTTTGTTCTACGTAAACACACAAGTATTAAGTGGGTTGTTTGGTTGTCAAACCGTAACGGAATTTATTTAATTAAATTCCCTCGTATTGAATTCCTTTGGTATCGCATGTTTTTTCGATTATTATTTATTTTTGAATGCACATTAAAGCGGAGACGCGGCCGCAATAAACAGCGCACATACTAATGCGGACTGATACTCCATCGTCGTTCTTATACACACACGTGACTATTACTGAACGCAATCTAGATACAATTTAACTCAAGACGCCACAATATAAGGCTTGTCAATATTAATGTTATGCTTATTGATTTTTGTTTAGGTATTATCCTTTCTGGAACTTGAAATGTTGTCTCGTCTCCGTGTGGCGTTCAGAGCTCATATTTTCTGGCTTTTCTCAAAGTTGTTTAAGAAAGATATTTCAAAGATTTCTTGTATGATGTAATTGGCCATTGCCTTTTCATAGGTCATGGGTCTCTCTGTTTTCATATAATGTCGTTATTACGATATATTTTTGCCATACTACATCGTGGTATGAGTACTTCAACGCAAGAAGTTGTTTCTCTGTAATCATCGTATTTATGTTTCAGCTTATCACTAAACTATGTCAATTAGGATGATCCTTCATACTTATCCTTGCCTCGAGCTCGACTTCCTTTTCTGTATTTGAATTAGCAAACTTCAACGTTGCATGACTTTACTTTTCCTATGAAAATACACCTCATCATCATCTTCATTCTATAAATGTTCCCACTGCTGGGACACAGGCCTCCTCTTTATGAGAGGTGGTGTATTCTAATCCACAATGTTACAAGTCATCGAATTTTTTGCTCTATGACATGCTGGTTTCCTCACGATGTTTTCTTTCAACGTTTTGAGATATATTTTGGTTATGGGGATGAAGAAACTACGCAAAGTAATGAGCGGTTAGGTTTGGACTCACGATCTGTTTGTAAGTAGGCACCGGTAATACTAGGCCATCAGTGGTCTCCTTAAATTGAAAATTATTAATTTTATTTTGTCTATAGTTTCAGCTGCTGTACATTTTTTCAGAATGATGTCATTGTATTGATATTGAACAGGTCTTGTAATTGCATATAAGTAGTGTTAGTTGATTGATAAAATAGGAGTTATTGATAAGGGAGAGTTTGTTAGCCCACATTTTCAAGTATGTCCTGTCTCTCGCATAGATTAACGAAGAAGAATTCTACAAATATCTTAGAATGCGGCATAGCAGAAATCAGCGTTTAACTTTCTCACTTCAGAGACACAGGCTTCCACTCTATTGCAGAGAATGGGAAATAATGCACCACGCTAATATAATGTGGGCTGGAACACTTCACTTGACTTAAATTTTGGTTTTAGTACATTATGTTCTCGCTCGATGTTTTCCTTCACTGTAAAAGAGGAGTGGTCAACAAAACGCCTGGTTGAAAGTTGAACCTTTTTGAAGTTGAACCAAGCCTTTTGAATCTCGTTGAAACGCCTGGTTGCAAGTTTTTACATTATTTTTTTGGGCAGAATTAGACACTCGTTCGCATACTAGAACAGCTTTTTAACTTTCCTTATTTATGTTGTAATACTCCTACTCCTAAATTATAGCCAAAAATTTAGTTTTCGTACTAGAGCGAAACTTTAGTTTCGTGTATAACGAGTTCGTTTAACTCAAATCATAATTTGGCGTTAAACTAGCACTAATCTTGTTACTCTGAATAAAATCATCTAAAAACATTTGTTATTCCACATTCAACCTTGGAACCTGAACGTTTTTTTGTTTACAAAAATAACAAAACACTTTTTCTTACAAATTACATTTTAATACCTGTTTTGACTACATTAAAATTACTTTTGTTACTCAGTTTTCCTGTGTAGAATCTCAATTATATCCATAATTGTGACGGTACATCCAGAAACCAAGCAGAGAAGGCCAAATAAGGCTATGAAGATGTTCTTCCAAAGGATCCAGTTCCACTTTCCAAGGTTCTCCCATCGGAAGACAGTTTCTATGACGCTGGGGATGATGAGGCCGAGGATTGAGTAGAACAGTGCTCCAACTATGTTGAGGATTTGTTCCAGCAGTGGGAGGGCCATTCCAATTCCCACTGAAAGAAGAAAGATGTGTATATTAATGAGTCATATTCTGTGTGGTTTTTACAGTGTGTCTGAAATCAAAGATTATGAGTGTTTGGATTTTCCATGAAAAGTACTGTAGTAAAACTCTAAATATATTATAACTAAGTTTAACTTATAAATTCATCATTGAATACGTCATCATTGGGATTGTCTCTCTCCTTAGAATTTAATTTTCTTCTATTCATTGTTCTCGTTATAAATATAATTAATTATATATTTAATTTTCTCGTCTTTTTAATCACCAACTCCAAATAAAGGAGGAGATTCTCAATTCGTCGATTCTTTTTTTTCACGACTGCTCAAAAAGGGGCGTGTTGTGTTTTAGTTTTGTGTGTGTTGGCAATCAATTGTTTATATGGAAAAGGTGTAGCTGTTAACTTGATGGTTGATAAGGAAGAATGGGAGATAGAAACTGGTGGCACCGACTTCTTGTATTATAGGACAAGGACAGAAAGATGATGATGATGACATGATGTATAGTTTTACTACAGACTATAAAACTAATGGTTTAAAAGTCTCAATAAGTAATAAAATATGAGTTAAAAAAGTAAAAGATTGCATGAAAGACATCCTTGTTATAGATATCAATAAATCACATACAAGTACAGTAGGTAGTTGTGATAAAGAAGCCAATACCGATTGAATTATAATGTTCACTGAAGAGAATTGTTATTGCAAACGGTAAGCGCCATTTACGATATTGATATCGAATTCAATACTTTCGTTACAAAGAGGCTTAAAGTCTTAAAACTAGGCATTATGTGTTATCTTTTATGAATATTATCGGCAGGCTTTGGCCCTCTAGACGGGGCCTCCCGCCCCGTCATCATGCTGACACTCTTTGAGGTGCGCGTGGAACATAACATGCCGTCGACCTGGGTATGGTCCATGGTCGGACAGCGAGTTGCAGAAAACTCTTCAGATTTATTATAATATTGTAAAGATGAAGCGCCTGATTTAGAATGTAGTACTATCCTGGATACAGCGCGTATTGTGAGGAGGTTCCTCTCTCAGGAGCCCGGACCACCCCGGTGGCCCGGAACCTGTACCCGATACTGGTGGGCTGCTATTTTTTAAACTTTTAAATGATTTTTGTATAAATATTAAGGGCGACTTTCACCAAAAGTTAAACACAAACACGTTAAATTTTATTTAGTGTCAAAATTCAATATTAGAATTTTGTTTGTTTGTTTAAAATTTTAAATAAAATTTTAGACATGTTTAATTTTTGGTGAAAGTCGCCCTAAAAGGAATACGTTAAAAAAATGAATAAAGAAATTGTAATGTGTAGATTTTTGATATTATGTCCTTTTCTGTTTCGGTGTAGAAATGGTAAGAAACAAACTTACTTTCACCTTTTAAGTTAGAATTTAGTATCTAACATCTTCGGCATTGTTCATTAAACGGAACACGCCATTAATTACCATGCTTATCGAATTCATTAGTTACAGGTCCTCGATAAGTTACTGACCCAATTAATATGTCCTATTAGAATCTGTCCTATTAAAACGACGATTCCTATAGGTTTAAAATTGGTATACCACAAGTAACCTTACTCTCAAGCAGTGGTGGCCGAATGGTATCGGCCCCGTCTTACAAGTTGTAGGTCGTGGGTTCGAACACAGCCAGACGCATCACTTTGTGTAATTTATTTCATCACCACTGCTCTCAAAACGGTGAAGAAAAATATCGTGAGGAAACCGGCATGTCATAGTACCGAAAATTCGAAGACATGACATCCACTGACCCGCACTGGGCTCGCGTGGTGGATTACGGCCCACTCCCTCTCACAGAGAGGAGGCCTGTGACCCAGCAGTGGGAACATTTGTAGGCTGATGATGATGAACCTTGCAGTTTCATTTCGAATTACAAATATAATTATGGATAACGTTGGCTTTCTCACTCCAAACCCCTTAACCAATAAGGCCATCGCAACCGTGTAAAGCGTTTAAAAAACAAGGAAATGAGAAATTCAGCTTTGAGAGTATTGGTTGCTATGGCCTAATTGGTTAAGGCGTCTTGAGTACCTATCCAGAAGACGCAGGTTCGAACCCTGCTCGCCACTGAATTTTTCGTTCCTTAAAAATATCTTTGTTAAAAAAATATTGATATTGTTTACATGCCAACTAAATTACTTACCACAAGCACATACTCCTACAGTCCTTGCCACAATTTGCGTGATGTGATGGTAGTTCTCTTTAATGTGGTCTTTGGTGTATCTCGTGAAGATGTCGATGACTACGTAGAACTGCAGAGGGTATGTCAGGAAGATTGACAATGCTATGGACACTTTTGCAAGTACCGCTGGCCTGGGAAAAAGAACTTTATATTAGGATGGTCAAGGTAGGTATTTATTTTAATGATATAATTAGTATCAGTATTTATGGCAGAAATGCGCTTAAGCAGGTATTCCGAATTGTTATTTACACCTTTTTTTTTTGCAAATTATCTAGCGGAATAGGTGTTTTGAATATTTAAAAAAGGGTCAGTTCACACTGAGACGCGACGCGACGTAAGGAAACGATAATGTAAATGTGTATAAATTATATTTTGAGGCGGTATTTAAATGAGCGTCAATAATAAGCGTCAATACTGTCAACATGTGAATATTTTATTTATTACCCGTCACTTGTATACTATAAATTTGTAAGTATATACATAGGAATAATTGTCATAATAATAATGTAATTTTGTTAAGATTATTTTTGAAAAAAAAAATCATATTGCAAGTGGGATGCGAATCCGCGTCTTCTGGATAGGTACTCCAGACGCCTTAACCATTTAGGCCATTGCAACCCACACCTGCAAGCTTAATTATATTTTTAATTATTTTTTTATGAGCAAAATTTTTCTTTCCTCAAAAATCATCTTTACCATGCGCGTCACATGCGTTAATGCGTTTAAAATAATTATTATGTTGTTTTGTTTTTGTTTCATATTTATATCATCAAATCTCTCCACCCGCCTTGTTTGGAAGGAACTTTCAGACCCTGAATAAAATCCACTGTGTTCCGTCAATTGCCTTCATCAGGTTACCTGGTTTGAAAGTTCAGCGACCCAAGTAAAGCGACCAAAGCAAATATTCAGTGTGTTTGTTGTTGATTATTCTCTAATTATATCGCCTATGTAGATTAGCTACCTACCTTAATGTGTACTCAAATGGAAAAAGCAATTGAAAGTGGATTAAAACTATAAAACCGGCCAGGTGCGAGTCGGGCCTGACCCATAAAGGGTTCCGTAGCAGTAAGTAACATAATATAACAGTTCTTGTAGTTGGTTGTAACTTTGCAAGGTAAATTGCGGTTTACGACTTATGACGTATTAAAAAAAAAAAAAAAAAGGTTGCACTCCAGGAGTGCCGGTAGAAGTGAAAACTTTTTTGTTACTATGTTTTATTTTTAATTTGAATGACGTCTTACTCATTTTCGATCAGGGTCACGTGACCCTGACGCGAGTTTTGGTCACGTGACCCTGACGCGAGTTTTAAATTTTTTACCCATTACAGAAAAAGTGTACAACGCCGCTAAAGAAGTTTTCACTTCAAAAATATTACTCGGTCTCGTATAAACTAATTTTCAATTTAAGTTTACATGGTAATGTATCCATCATATATTTTTTTTAGTTTTATCATTCTCTTCTTTTAGAAGTTACAGGGAGGGGGGACACATTTTACCACTTTGGAAGTTTCTATAGGGTACCCCCGAATTTGGTTTTTGTTTTATTTTTATCTAAAAATTATAATGCGGTTCACATAATACATCTACTTGCCAAGTTTCAACAGGATAGCTCTTATACTTTCGTCAAAAACTGGCTGTGACATACGGACGGACGGACAGACAGACAGACATGATAAATTTATAAAGGTTCCGTTTTTTGCCATTTGGCTACGGAACCCTAAAAACCTTTAGTTTATCAACTCGCTCATTATGTCTGGCATCATTTCGTGAAGGACGTCAAGAATTCTAAATTGTGGTGTTTTTCCGAAAATTGCTCGTAAACTATAATTTACTACTTAAATATGTCTTGAACTTGGAAACTGAAGATGAGTCAGTCAATATTATGTAAGTACCTACATACCGGACTCAAAAATACCCATGTGTGTAAATACCCATGTTTTTACAATTATTTTGAAGTACACTTTATATTTTCTTTACATCTGAATAGAGAGACGTAGTGTATCGTGGGTGCGATTACATTTTTAGGGTCCGTAGTCAACAAGGAACCCTTATAGTTTCGCCATGTCCGTCCGTCCGTCTGTCCGTCCGTCCGTCTGTCCGCAGTTTAGCTCAGAGACGCACAGTACTAGAGAGCTGTAATTTGGTGTAAATATACGGATTTGTTGTGCCGAAAAAGTGGTAAAATAAAATCTCGAAAAATATTTTTTTTTAGGGTACCTCCAGTACTTACACGTAAAGTGAGGATTTTTTTGAAGTGAAAACTTCTTTAGCGGCGTTGTACACTTTTTCTGTAATGGGTAAAAAATTTAAAACTCGCGTCAGGGTCACGTGACCCTGATCGAAAATGAGTAAGACGTCATTCAAATTAAAAATAAAACATAGTAACAAAAAAGTTTTCACTTCTACCGGCACTCCTGGAGTGCAACCTTTTTTTTTTCTCGCGTACCCCTTAGTGTAGGGTATCATTAAATAGGTCTTTAAAAAATAATGTGAGTTTCCATTAACAATTTTTTGATTAAAAAATTCGTTTGTGAAATATTAAGGTTTAAAATGCTAAATTTTGCTCGATTCGAGTGTCCCCCCCCTCTACCAGCTAAACGGTTATGTTTGGGGGTGTGAAAAAATTCACAATAGTAGTATATATAACGAAGTTTAAAAGAAAATTATCATGACTAAGTAGGCTTTACAACTTTACGAGTAATAGTCGACCAACTTATAAAATGTACAGACGCCAGCACATCAAGCTACCACAAACTGTCAGATTTCTTTAATACAATTTCAACCTTATCACAAGAGTAGAAGGTTAATGTTTGAGTGGTAAAATCTGACAGATTCGGGTAGGTTGACGTGCTGGCGTCTGTACTTGGATATCATATTTTCTTATACAAAATGTATCGGAGACAACTGCAAATGTAAGTTTGACAACTTTATTTTTACAGCTTTTTTAAGTATGTTTTTTGGGGATAGGTAGGTTTTTATCGTCAACTATTTTTAACTAAATTCAAAAAAAGAAGGAGGTTCTAAATTCGTTTTAATCTTTTTTCTTATGTATTTTCCCCGATTTCTCAAAGACTCCTGGACCGATTTTGAATATTCTTCTTTTTAAAATTAAATTCAGCGAATCAGTTTAGTTATTTCGCGTAAGTATTTTGATGGGCAACTACGGAACCCTACACTGTGCGTGGCCCGACACGCACTTGGCCGGTTTTTTTTTTTTCTTAAAAACCTTGACTCACACCAGGCATTTCTACTTTTTTTAGCGTGATTAAATAATTAAATGAGTGCTCCTACTCTACTAAAATCCACCGTGTCCGTCAATAGCCCTTTATGTTCCGGGGATGGTATATGGTAATGAGATAAGTCCCGCGACTCCAGGACAGGACAGCCGGCTTTGGCCCTCTAGAGGGAGGTCATTATGCTGACGCTCTTTAAGAATTTCTACTTGGCTGGGATATGAAGATGATAATTGTTGAAGATGTGGAAAAATATCATGACTTTACCCTGTTACCCCTGCGAAGTCTTGATCCTAGTCGTAGATCACCAATATATGTATATAAAAATCAATGCCACTTTTCATTGTAATTTTATAACTCAAGAATGGGCTCACCTATCCAAACCCATTGTTTAGGCTTTGTTTCGACTATTTAGTAGATGGTTTATGTTAATTTTTCACAAAATCGGTCCAGCGGTTCTTTATTTATTATACTTTTTGTAACAAATGAATTCAATAAATGGCGGATCATTTTGTCAATAGGGATTTTGCTGTCAAAGTAGCGAAGCACGTACCAGGCAGCTTGTATTTAATAAAATCAACCACGAACTAACCATTCATCAGTAGGTAAGTTAAGAGTGATGGAACCTCTCAACACATCTCCATATCTGAGGTATCCGAACGTGCCCAGGGTGCCGTAGAGGAACACGATAGCTGTCATGGACACCACCAGCACACTGGGGCAGCCCAGGAAGTTCTGTGGTTTCTTCATCGTGTTCTCTATTGGCATTACCACCCCTACTCCTTCCATTGCGAAGATTACTGTCCTGGAAGATAGCAAAAATAATAATACAATGGTTAAAACTTTGGTGAAATTGTTTATTTATTTATTTACTGAACCGCATTAATCAGGCACAGACATAGCAATGAAAATTTGAGTACAGAAAGAAATACCCATGGACCCAAAACTAGGCATAGCCTATCTCTTGGTGGCGCAATAATAGCAGTAGTTATATCAGATAAAGTAGGCGAACGTTCAGTGTGGCACAGCACAGTCGGTAATATAACAAAAACAATAATGATGAAAGAAAATTGGGAAACTAGGATTTTCTCTGTATATAATACAGAGGCGCTTTTATGAATTTTTAAACTTGTATGTGAGTTTGAACATGACAGAAAACCAGACCTGGGACCATAACCTTTTTGCTATAAAATGCAGTGGCTTTGCAAGTTACAACTACAAAATTATATCACAGGCTCGTAAAACCAGGATAAAAGTATGACCTTCTAATGTTATTATAGATTATAAACTGTCTTTGTGGAAAAGTGTCAAAAATCCATACATACATCCTCAGGATGCTTGTACACGGCGCATGTAACCCGCGCAAGTAGAGGTGCGGGTTACCCGCGCGAATAACATGCGCAAGCTACTTGATCAAGTTACCCGCGGGGTGCTTGTGCCCGGCGCATGTTGCTTGAGCATGTTGAGACACTTGCGCGGGTTATATGCGCCGAGTACAAACTTTAATTAGGTTATTTTTATAAAATAAGAGATTATTATATATTAACTTACGACAAAAAAGCCGGATATCTTGCCGGGTTCCCCGCAGCATGTTTGCCTTCAAAAGATATATCACCTCCAAAGATATAGTACAAGCAAACGATGTACACAGTGACTAACAAAATGTTGGCGATCCCGGAGAAAATGGCCAAGAACTTTAAATATCTGATCTGACATAGCAGTATGATTGGTACCAGGAAGATGAGACAGTAGTATTCCACTGGTAGAATTGTAGACGGCGCGTATTGATCGACCAACTGAAAACAAAAGAAGCCTAATTACAGATTTCGACGAAATTCAGCACCCTGTACCCTTAGCACGAATTTTCAGTATTTGAGACGTAAACTGGAACTTTGACAATTTCAAATTGGCAATTTTCTAGGAAAAATTTAGTTCTTCCTTCGCACACCAGAGGCGTTGTTCCATTTTTTCATACAAAAACGCTGTAAATACTGGAAAGACGCTGTAAAGCAAAAGAGTGAAATTTCGTGCTAAGGGTACATATCTCGAATTCATCTGTACTCCACTGTTTGTAAGAAATGAGGAGCAATAAACCCCAAATTATTCTATTTTCAAACCAATTGGGGTTTAAACTCTTGCATTGTGGGGTCCAAGTGCTCACAGCCTCTTCATAGAGTTATCAAAACGACTTGTTGACGCTTCCCATCACCCAAGGGTTGGTTTTTACCTTGGACCGAGCCTATGCACCAACGAGGCAACGTCGCGTTGTTTCATTTTATTTTAGTTTTGAACAACATCACCTAAGTGATCTAAAACTCTCTACTCTCTTAACCTTCTACTCTTGTGATAAGGTTGAAATTCTATTAAAGAAATCTGACAGATTGTGGTAGCTTGATGTGCTGGCCTCTGTACTTAACACATTATACAAAATTTTATTGTAATCATAATCTGGTTTTGGAGATTTAGAATGTGCCAACATGACACTTTATTTTTTTTTCCATATTAAGATTATCTTTCATCTTGATAATTTTAATGTATGTCAAGATTAGGCCAATAGTATGATTTTCTTAATCCATATGTGTAACTAGCACTTTGCCCGCGACTTCGTCTGCACGTGCTTTTAACTTCGAACTCAGTGAATTTAATTCGCGCTCACCCTCCTTATAGTATAGGATACTTTTGGAAAATCTATAGTAGTTTCAGGGCCTATTAAATAAAAACCAAAAAAAAACACGCTAGGGGTTGATTTTTTAAATATAATAAATACGTATCCTTTATTCGATTGAGAGATAATTTATGCCCAGTTTAGAATTTATCGAAGCAAGCAGTAAATACTTCCCTTAAAACTTAATCAACCCTTTTCAAAATTTAGGGGGTGATTTTCGAAAAACCCGAAAATGGAGGGTAGTTTTGAAAAAAGAATAGTGTCCACCTTTTTTATTTACTTATACTCACATTCGTACCAAGTTTCAAGTTTATCAACCCAAAGAATAAGATTTTGCATACAAAGGTTTTCACCCCTTTTCACCCCCTTAGAGGTAGATTTTCGCAAAATCCTTTCTTAATGCTTACTTACATTATAAACTGCAACTATCATCCGAAATTCAGGTTTCTACGTTTAGTGGTTAATATCCTCCCCTTAAAACATGAATACCCCTTTTCACCAACTTGGGGTGTGTTTTTCTAAAAATCCAAAAACACGTGTTTGATTAATTCTTATCTAGTATATAAATACTGATTTTCAAATTCATCAGCTCACGCGTTATGATTTTTCCATACAAACTTTAACAACCCCTAGATTACCAATGGAGGGTAGTTTTAAAAAAATAATGTTGCTATTCTTATTTATTTACTTGTGTTCTCATTCGTGGTAAGTTTCAAGTTTATAAACCCAAGGAATAAGATTTTTCATACAAACGTTTTCACCCCTTTTCACCCCCTTAGAGGAGGATTTTCGCAAAATCCCGTCTTATTGCCAATCTACATGGTAGACTGCAAATGCTGTCCAAAATTCAAGTTTCTGCGTTTAGCGGTTTCGCCTGTAGTCGTGTCAAAAGAAAAACCCCTGTTCTTTTATATATATAGATAACTCAAGGCCATTCTATGCATTACACGTAACGATCACTGTCGTGTTCGTGGAAATATGAAATGGTACATTCTGACAACCAGTTTTATAAGTTTTACCTAGCAACTGAGTTGTGGTGGTCAGGTTGACACTCGCTTCTTGTAAAATGCTTTTTCTATTATATTTGAAAAACTATGTAGATTATGTAAGAGTCATGAAACGAGGAATAGAAAAACTTCTTTCATTTTATGAAGATCTTCTAAATATCGGTTAACTAAGCTTTCAATGGGAAGAAAAATTCGAACCGCGATCAGGATTTGATCTTGAGACCTCCGGGTTTAGTTCACCCGCCGCTCTTTCCTTACCGAGCCACCGAGGTTCATACCTGCTACGTCGAATGGGGAAGGCAAGTCAAAGCTATTGTAGATGGCACCACCATAGATTCCTCCTAATTCGACCAATGACGTAGTGCTATTTTGATACCTTTAAGATTTGAACTGATTTAAACCAATGACGTTGCTTGGAACAAGCTATACTAGCGCCATTAATTCCCCACTTGCCGACCCCATTCTTCAATGCACGTTTATAAAGTGTTAAGGTGACGCTAACTTAACTCCTTGTATGTTTGATATTCAGATTCTGTAGCTTTATAAATCCCATAATTATTTGCTTTTCACTCTTGAGATAACGTATGTCTTGAGTAGCATTTACTGCTAGCTAAAAATGAGATAATTGTACTTACACATAACTTGGCATTATGATTTGCCTAATCTGTTAGCACGGTGTTCTGTTTACTGCAATCTCATTCAACATAACAAGTTATGTAACTATAATCCTTATCATTTGCATAGCCATTTCTCAACCAAGTTTTTTTTTTTTTTTTTTTTTTTTTTTTTTTTTTTTTTTTTTTAGGTGGTAAAATCATCAAATGAGTGCTCCCGCCCTGGGTGGGGCGGAAGGGACTGTCAGACTCTTACTGACTAAAATCCACCCGTGTTCCTTCCTATGCCCTTTACGTTCCGGGGCCACGGTAACCTGGGTTAAGAAAAAACCCGCGACCCCAGCAGGCATTTGGCGCGAAACACGACGCGCCACCGACCCGGGCTTGGTCCTTGGTCGGACGGCGAGCTACCCATCACTCACCGTCCGCAAGCCCGCTCCGCCGCTGTGCCCTCTGCTGATCAGAGGGACACGCGTTGGAGCATCCACACGACAGGCTATTCGCATACGGGCAAAGAGACCACTTAGGCACACAGTGCCTAAGGAAGAGTTTTTGCCCGCATCCCAGGGTGCACCGGCCCGAAAAACTGGTCTTCCCCCCGGACGTATCCGAGAGGGAACTCCAGTCCACGGGCGCACGTGGAGGTTTCCTGTCATAGCACCCCAGCCATTTCTCAACCATAATCAGATTTTGAAGCAAACCATCCGGTTTGCCGATGAATAGCAGTATTTTTCAAGACTGAAGTCCTACTTAGAAATTCGCACATGGAAGGTGGGAGTCGGGAGGCTTTTGCCCAGCAGTGGACAACGATAGATTTGCTTTGATAATATAATTATATTTATAATGCTGGCGCGGGCACTCGAATGTTGAGTATTGGGTGACTCGTCATCTGATCATGCACCGTGCCCGGGTTGACGGCGTGTCGTGTTCCTCGAGCGCCTCAAAGTGCTGTCAACAGTCTGACGGGCCTCCCCATAGATAAGCAATTGCTTGCTGGGGTCGCGGGACAGTCTAAACAGGTAACCGAGACCATTGAACGTAAAGGGCTATTGAAAGAACAACGTGGATTTTTTTATAGTCAGTACGAGTCTGACAGCGGTCCACTCAGGGGAGGACTCATTATATGATTTTACCAGGTAAAAAATAATATAGGTATTAATTATCTTACCTGTTTAATAGAATCCGATATTAACACTGTATAAATGCAGCATACTCCTGCATATGTGCACAGGAGAGCAAATTCGGCAAAAATACTGAAAAAGAAATGAGAGGATAAATAACTGCAACACGTGTTTATTTGATAACAACAAATTGTTAGGTACATGGAAAACAAAGGACAAGTGTATAATCCCTACTTAAGTGGGCTTAGTAGAGTGATTACTGAGAGTACTTTAACAACGTAAACAGTAAACAGAATCAGGAAGAATGTTCTACCAGAGATAAAGAAATAATAGGTGCCTATGTACATTGTGGAGAGTCTCAGGACAGACTCAAAAACACATCTAGGTACAATCGTGTTGTTACCGTATAGTTTCAGGTCGGGTAATTTTGTAGGTTTCTTCTTCTTCTTTTCTTCTTCGGTCTTTTACGAAACATTTTGTAAGTTTAGCGAGCACATTTAAATCGCATTATTAACTAGTACATTTAATAATATCTGTTAATAATGTAATAAATACCCTTTACATAATGGATGTACAATCGATAAAGTTGAATCATGACCAATTTTGGCAATAAATCGTTTGAATGCGTAAAAATAAGAAAGCTCAAAGTCGTTACCATGGTTATGTATGAAAGTCTGTATATATATATTTGAATGTCTGTAAGCAATTATGCTTATCGTGGGTCATCATTCAAATTTGTCGATTGTACATCCTACTTTAACATCCTACTCCCAACACTGGTTGTAATACTATCGGGCCAAGTTCCGTTTGGTAGACGCCATATTATTATGTTAACGACACGGCTAACCGTCCCGTTAACATAATTAGGGCATCTACCAAGCCGAACTGCGCAAACCATTGTGCTAACACAGTGACTGAGCGATTGGACTGCTGTGCATCGTGTTGGGGGTTCAATTCCCGTACAGAACAAATATTTGTATGACTCAGATAGAAGAAATAGGCAGTCTCCACCAAAGTTAATACAAAATCAAATAGAATTATATTCCATATTGTTTTCTTTGTTTTTGAGAACAACTTTTACGATGGTTAAAGACACGAGACGGCATATTTTGGCAAAAAACAACAACAACGCGAAGCTTGGTACGACGCGTTGCTTGGTACTGTCGCGACTTTGTATTGGATTTTGATTTTGTATCAACTTTGGTGGACCCACTCGCGTGTTCTGAGCGCTCCATCTGCCTATTTCTTTGATCTGAGACTTATAAGTTGTTGTTAAAATAAACATATAAACTTACATACACAAATGTGAATTTCTATGTTTGTGAACGCTCCCACGTCAGCAGAAAATCGTAGACTTGGATAATAATTTCATCGGTGTTTAATGATCTAGGTCATGTCGTTTTGCTCACAATGAAATTCATTACCGTTTTTAGAGCAATGGTAATCAAATAAATTAC
Source organism: Agrotis segetum (assembly GCA_036375495.1). Classification (NCBI taxonomy): domain Eukaryota; kingdom Metazoa; phylum Arthropoda; class Insecta; order Lepidoptera; family Noctuidae; genus Agrotis; species Agrotis segetum. The sequence continues at coordinate 223,440 of JAQSVV010000381.1, forward strand.
ACCAACTAGTGTACCCTGGTTTAAAATAATTACTTAATTTTTCATTGGTAAATAGTACTGGACAATAATAGGCTTGTTTGACAGATTAAACAACCCATTATAAAAGTCGTGAAAACACACTTACCTAACATAGTCACTGAATTATATGAAGGCGATCATAGGCGTTTAATGGTGTTAATATTAAAACAACGTTACCTAGCAAAAGTAGCGAATTTCCTAATGCCTTTTGGTCCATTCATAAAGGCAGATTTACAAGTTTCAGCATATCCTAATGAAGGCTTCTTTTCCTTCACACAACATTCTTGAGATGTTCGCACCTGTAATATAATAGATAAGAACATTAAATATTTACTATTTACATAATACGTATGCTTCGTAAAAAAGTTGAAAGAAAGAAAATATTTGAAAACGCTTGTCTTCTTCGCATTACGTCAATCATCAAAGTTTTCATACGGAACATGGAAAATAACTACATAGTTGGTTAATGTTTAATGAGATAATAATGATAAAAGAAAAAGCAGCTTGCCAAAACAATTTTATGGCTAACAAAGATTAAGAAAGAACTTTGATTGCCAAGTGGTCATTAAATATCCTAAATGTAGAGTAATGTTCTGAAGGTCAAAACATAGAAACTTAAAATAACTATAATTAAATATATTGTTTCCTTATTAGACAAACTGATATGTAAACACTGTTATTATGTCAGTAATGAATGGCTCACGATGCATGGCAATGATAACTTAGTCTTAAGGCCTTTTGAGATTAATGATAGACTTATATTTATTGGTGTTTTAAAGGACTCATGAACAATTGTAAGATTATCTTTTATTATCAACTATTGACAATTTATTGGATGTGATTTACAGTGTTAGTTATTTATTACTCTGTTACACTAGGAAGTCTTCTTCTTCTTCTTCCTGCCCTTATCCCATTCTACTTGGGGTCGGCGCAACATGTTTTCTTCTTCCATTCTCCCCTATCAGACGTCACAGTATCATTTACTCCTTTTTCTTTCATATCATTCATATCAGGAAGTATGAAATTAAAATAAAAAATATGCTTAAACACCTTAACAAAGTATTCGACATTGGTCGATAGATCAGACATAATGTGCTAAAGTGGGGGTCACGAATTGAAAAACGTAATGTAGGACAACCCTGTGGCTCGATGTATCGATGATTTGAAGAATATGGCTGGCAGCGGATGGATGCGGGCTGCCCAGGATCGGGAAGGTTGGCGCTCTTTGGGGGAAGCTTACTTTCAGCAGTGGACGGAAATAGGCTAATGATAATACTTAAACTATACAATATTGTTGTTGTCTGTGTAGAAGAAACTAATTGGTTGACTAGCTGTACCCTCAACATGAATTTTTAATCTTCTACTTTACAATATTTACAGCTTTTCTTGTATGAAAAAATGAACAGCGCCTCTGGTATGCGAAGCAGAAAGTAACTTTTTCCTTGAAAATTGTCAATTTGATATTGTCAAAGTTCCAGTTTACTTTACGTCTCAAATACTGAAAATTCGTGCTAAGAGTACTGATCACTGAGTTCCACGTTCAACCCTCAAGGGTTGAATGTGGAAACGTTTAAGGGTCGGACGCGGAAGAGGGTAGAAAATATTAGGGGTTGAACGCGGAACAAACCTCGATCAACGCACAGCTAAAACAAATGAATCTAGAAGCATGATACTTTGATGTTCTGGATGGAGCAAAAAGGACTGTCAGACTGTTATTGTTTAAATATCCAGGAAGTTTCTTCTGTTTCTCTTGCGTTTCAGATAAACAGCATTCTGGTTAGAAAGTCTTGTGAGTGATCCCGGAACACACGTCATCTAGACCCGGACCTAGGTTTTGATTGGACGTCGGCGTGCTTATAAGTTTGCGGCGTGCTTGTGTCTCGCCGCTTCTTAAGTTTGCCCTTGCGACCCTGGAATACGCCCCACTATGTCGTGGCCCTGGGCGTCGCCTGTGGTGGCTGGGCCTTCAAGAAGATAACGTCCTCCCCTCACATTTTCCGCCGGCACCACTGCTTTGCATAACAAAGTGACTGTTTTCCAGTCTATCTCACTTGTAATATGGCTTGAACCAGTGTTCGAGTAGAACACCGCCGCCTGTCGCCTCCGTGACTACACGGCGATACCGCGCCAAAGCTAGGCAGACTTCCACCGTAAGAAAGGTACCCTATGTCTGTTTCTGTACATCTGACAATGTATATGCAAAATTTAAGGTTGATCAATTCAGTGATTTTGAATTGAAAATGTAACACAAACCCACTATTAGGATTAGTATATATGTATCCGAATTTTGTTTCACTGGAAGTCAGCCCAAGATTTTAATGATATGTCTGTAGCTGTACAGATGAAAATGATTAGCTAAAAAATATACTCACTAATATATGAATGCAGTGTCCACATATAACTCCGACGAGTAATGTGCCAAACAGTCCAACACCCCATCCTGCGTTAGCGAACGCTAGCGGTCCTGCCAGTAACCCAGAGCCTAAGGAAGATTTGATTAAGTTGGCCGCTGATCGGATGTCGCTGAAAGTTAAGAAGATCTATTTTAAAGGCGAGTTGTTAATATTAATAAATAGTTATGTAATAAGTCAATAGTTAGTAAACTATTTGTTGAAATCCCGGCAAGTTTAGCTAATCGAGCAGATGATTTTATGTAGACGAACCTACTTACGAGTAGCTCTATTGAAACACGTGTATTTCCTTTGAAATCACTACCAAGAATAAAATAATATTATATTTAATTTAAATAAGGAGAATTCCAGGTTCCTAGGAATGTCTATTATTATGAAAACATATCTCATCTGTGTATAAAATATTGAAATAACTTCTCTCATTCCGTTGACTGTTCTTACCTTCCTATTTACTCGCATATTGGTAGGCATTCTACCAATTTGTAAACAATGAAGTGTATACAGTATTATAACCTACAGATATTTCCTGTTATAGTAAAGTACTCATAATTCTGCAGGTTCAAACCGGACACGAAAATTTCGGGAGGTTGCCGCTTCAAATCGCCCTGAGGACATGGTGGAGATCTGCCCCGATCGAGCAGAGCACCGCTGTGTCCTCACGGAGGCGATAGGTGGCGGCGACCTGTCGAGCTCGGCATTGGTTGAGGCCATGTTTCGGGATGTTTTTGTTGTTTGTTTTTGTTGTTGATTGTTTGTTTTTTCGATGGATGCAAGTGGCGAATTGTCGTTCGGCGTGGCGGTCTAAGGGGGAGGCCTATGTTCAGCAGTGGACTTCCTCCGGCTGTTGATGATGATGATGATGTTTCGGGGCGAGACGGAATGGTAAACCTCGAATAAAATGGCGGGACAGGATGGATAAAACCAATGGCTAGTGGTCAACTAACTTCAACAACTAGTTGCATTTGATTGTAACATTAGGACACCTGGAAAATTTTTGTCCAGTAGAGGGATGTCACAACATAACAGTTACAATATTAGATACGAGAAGAGGATTGGTGATCACAGTTTGTTGTTATAAGAACAAAGTAGAAGACGAATTGGATCTACGATACTTTAGGCATGCTATCATCCACAGAGCGAGTGGTTATTTAATAACCCGTACCCACAAAGAAGAAAACATTCAATACACTAGCTTAAATCATTAAAAAATATCCCGCTTAATCTATTAAAATGAACTTAAACCAAAAATAACGCCTGCTTGTTAAAATCTGGCTCTTATAGATAAGGTAACAAATATAATCTGAACAAACACACCAAAGAAAAAGGAAAATAACTTACGATGTCGGTTTTTTAACTTGCCGATGTTCGAAGGGATTGTAATCCCTTTTTTCCTCAACTTTCTCGACGTTCATTGTGAATCGAGTTTCATATAACAATAACTAAAAACATAAGTCTCGTTCAAAAGCGAGCGAGCACGATTTACAAATAAAGCAAGTACATTTTAACAACTGTGGCAGTGAGGCATGTCACTATTAAATAACAATTTGCACATGAATGTCAATAAAAATCCACCAAAATAGATCAAAATGGTCGGATGTTCTACGATTAACGATTTTTACTCTAAAGGACGTAACTAGAGGTGGTTTCTGCAGAGTATTTCAAGAACAAACGTGAGAGAGCCGAGAGAATAGTTTCATGTAACAATAAATGGCTTAGGTAATTTGTGTATACAACGAAGATCTTTATTGCTTTGTGTTTAACCGAGACTGGTGTCAATCTAGATAGCCTGATAACAATATTTCTTCTGCCAGATTTCACGTGAATTCTAACAATTAGCGGTACGCACGATGCGGTAAACGTTTACTAAATAAAGGGGCTCTCGCGTCTACATCTCTAAAGTTAGTTCCGTTATCACAGAAGGACATAAGTATGGAACAATTTTATTACGTTCACAGATATGATTAGGAGTGCTGTCATTAAGGCGAAGGCTTCTACGTATAATGATGTTGAGATTGAGAGCATGGATCAAAAGATAACCAAGACTGCTTACTGCCGGTTGGAAAAACAACTTAAAGAGGCTATCACGATATGAGGGATTACCGTGATTAGGTAGGTAGGGTACTATAAGTGTCACTAGAGGGACAATTCAAATGCCATTTGTCATAAAATATGTCTGCAAAATGAGTCAGTATGATCATTCGCAGTTTTAGTTCCAGTTTTCTCAACAGCTGCAATGCAGACTACTCAAATCTATGATTTTCGTAAACCTATTTACGAGAGACAAGAAGAGACAGACGACAAGAAGTTATTTTAATAAGGTCAAATAATTGTTGCAGGTGAATAATTATGAATGCTGTCTATATAGGGTGACTGACAATTAGTGTACGATACTTAAACACGTGATTGTGCTCATGATAACAAACAATTTTTATTATGGGAGCAAAGCCGAAATCGTGAAAAAAATATCAGCTGTTCAGTGCATTAAGCAAACATAAATGTACTGATCACCAATTTTTTTTTTTTGTAAAAGTTGTTGGTTATCATGAGCACAATCACGTGTTTAAGTATCGTACACTAATTATCAGTCACCCTATATATTGAGTATTCTACAGACAGCAGTGGTAGTAGTTCTCAAGATAGTAGTGGTAATATCAAATTATCTGCAAAGGAATTCAATTATTCATTCAATGCCGGATCTGCTACAGGTCATGACGGATTACCGGAAACTGGGAGGTTTAAAAACTATGCTGTTAGAGTAAAGTAAGAGAATATGTAATTCCGTATGCGGACAAATCTCTGCGTATTTGTCTAATCTCTGCAGAGGTTGGGCCGTTGTGCGGTGTTCCTGTGGTCGTGGAAATATTTCTTTAGTAAAAAATAAATAAAAAGACAACCATTTTGTTTACATCGTTTATTTCGTAATAAATTAAAATAACAGGAAATCTCCGATTTGCCTAAAAACTAAATTTTTCACAGTTGTTTTCTCAGTGAAAAATCTTTGATTTGAGTACCTCCTTAAGTTACTGTACAGTCACTTAAAGTTAGTTCTTTACAACTCGGGAAATAAAAATACATTAATTTAATTTCTCTAAACTAGTTATAACCTAACAAATATTACAGTAGTTGAGTTCAATTCAGTACTTATAGACATTAAAGGCAATTTTAATTTGATGAAGTTTTCCAAAATTTTTCGTTTAATTATTCAGGTTTGTATGTTCGCAAAAGAACTGCTGCCCGACCAAGGACCATGCCCGGGTCGAGAGCGTCAGCATAATGACGGGGCCCCCCTCTCAGAGAGGGCCAAAGCCTGCCGGGGTCGCGGGATTATTCCCTAACCGTAACCCCGGAACGTAACAGGCTATGAAGGACACCGTGGATTTTAGTCAGTACAAGTCTGACAGTCCCTCCCGCCCTGCCCGGGGTTGGAGGACTCATTTGATGATTTTACCACGCTAAAAAAAAAAAAAAAAAAAAAAATGTTCGCAAAAGAACTGCTTGGCAGATACATTTAACTATTAATAAATAATAGCTAATGTTCTACAACATGTATAACTGCAAATATGAAAATGTATGTCAAAATACAATTACATATCTACTTAGAATATAAGTAAGAAATTTGTAATCGTAAGTATCAGAGTGTAAATATTGTTTAGAATTTTAAACTACTAGGCAACATAGTATTAAAACTAAAAATTAAGAATAATAATATTTTCTAAATGAAATCTCTTAATGTTCGTACACTTCGTATTCGTAATTACGTTTTCCATGCCACCAAGTGGGGTGGTTCCTGTTCAAGCTGCTGGATTTCGACCGACCGGTCAAGTAAGGAACTGAAGTTTGTTTAGGGAAGTTCACGTAGCTCTCTACAGTTGGTATCGAGTTCGTGATTAATCCAGGTCCTGAATAAGTGTTCTGGAAATCCGGACGAGGAGATGAAAATAGTGAAATAGTAGCAGTTAGGGGATTGGCTGTCACACCTAAACGAGAGTCGTAGAACGTGTACGGTTGAAGTGTAACCTGGCTGATTGGTTGGAGAAGGTTGTTTTGCTGACCCTGGTTTACTAGTTGAAGGGCTTTGTTTTGATGGGGCTGCTCAGTAGGCTGAACAAATTGCGGAGGAGGTTGGCACACTGTTTCATGTACCAAAATATCCAATGGAGCAGTATACACCCTGAAATTGATGTCACTGTAATCCAAGGTCGATTCGAGGAACACAGGCATCCTGTCAGACATCACCCATACATTTCTTTGTGCGTCAATTTTCACATCGCTAGGGAATATCAGACCTGCGTCGTCCTTGTCTACCACACCAATGTTTTGTGGCTTGTAGGGCAGATCCTTCCTCCAGCATCCAATAGCGTTTTGGTCTACTAAATTGAACAGTTCAACGCCTGTGAACTCGTCCATTACTTTGGATGTGGTGTGACCGTTATCACCTCGGTTTCCTACAACCTGGAAGTCATGGTAAGATCCCGAAACTTTAGATTCGTCGCGTAAAATGCGAGTTGAAACAGCAAACTGAGTATGACTAGCCAAGGGACTGAAGTAGAGCGTTCTGTATCCATCAGCACCCATAGGGGAGGCTGTGATTCCGAAAATTCCTTCACCACTCCATTGGAAGTTGAGGCCGCCGATGTTGAAGTCCCCAGTAAGAGGGTCGGGCATGAAGAATCCGTGGTTGAATCTCCATGACCTGTTTTTCTGCCAAGAGTAGGCGATGAGGCCGTAGCCGAGTTCGTCGGAGAAATACGCGAAGGTGTCGTCACAAGTTCTTCCTTCGTCGAGGGCGATGTTGGCAATGAAAGTGGAAGAAACGATGTCTTCGGGACGGAACACGTATCTTCGGATACGTTGGTTCGTGTTCAAATCGTATATGTTCAGCGAGTAAGGACAGACATTGGTCGTGTTTACATCTGGAAACATAAATTATGTTTAAATAAATGTTGTACTTTCAGTAATTAGCCTACATTGCTGTATTTTAATACTAACAACATACATAATTGATCGTTTTTATTGTGAGGTAATTACGGTTAACGCCTACCAGAAAGTGAAACTTGATAACACAGAGGAACTATTGTAATGCTTAAGTAGTATTTTCACTTATTAATACACATAATAACTTGATGAGTGTTATTAACATACCGATTCCGAAAGTACCAGTGTCCAGGACCCAAAGACGGTCACATTTGTCTGCCTTAATCCTGTAGACGTTGCTGAGACCAGTCTGACAGTTTCCCAACTCGTTGCCTGCGAAACTTGGGTAGGCGTTGAGCTTCGGAGACGGATCATACGGCCCGTCCAGAGGAACGTAGTTCAGTGTAGCGGGTATACCTGATTTTACAAATGTTTTATTAGATAAAAGGTTATACTATTACATAAGTTATGTGATGTTATGGAAAGAGTGGCGAGAGGCCTTTGTGTAGTGGTGGATACGTTGGGCAGATATAATCATAAAATGTGATTTCTAATCATATTTGTAATATAGACCTTGAGCCATTAAAAGTTTACTAGAAAAGAAACATTTTATGAGGTGACAGTGAGCGGTAAACGAATTATGGCGTCAATTTTGTGTATGAGTAATACCTTCACGTATAGATTTATAACGCAGATTGCCGACAAAAATGGAAATAACTAGTAAACAAAATAAACTAGACTAGAGATGAGGCAAGCCGTCGTAAATTACAAAATTCAACCATCGCTCTACCATTAATCTTGCAAGCTTTATTTGAGAACTTCGAAATAAACGTTAATTAAAAACTGATGAAAATAACTATATATGGTTGACTTAGTTTGTTCACCTAGTAAGGTAATGGACCGGTTTTCTCAACAGTGTGTTGTACAAACCTAATATTATAACGATGACATAAAATATGTTCTACACGCAAAGTAAAATGCAATGACGGAAATTCCTGTGCGTCTGGATAAGTTTTGCAGTTATATTATTGCGTTACTTCTTTCTGATCTACGAGTATACTGGCATACTCCTATATATTTAATATTGTATCCCCCGAAACGTAGATTTCAATATTCGCAAAGCTGACATCATAGTTATCGTCAACAGTCGACATATCGTAATCACTGGACACTCTGTGTCTACAGAGCTCAAAAGTTTTGGAAAATCTCATGTCAAACTCGGGATCAAATACAAGATCACAATGTACGAGGTGCACCAAAGAGAATCAGAAAAACATCAAAGTCACGCGATTTGTTTGATCGTTAGTTGGTTCTTAATTTAACTAATGATTAAACAGCGGTCCTTAGTGACAGCGAAAAAGGTTAGGGGAAATGTAAACGATATTTGCATATTATAACATTTGGAGCTTTACTTAAACTAGATACATAGTTTTACTATATTTATAATGGTATGGTGGCCTAGTGGTATCGGTCCCGACTTACGAACGAACGTGGGTTCGAACCCCGCCAGAACCCCGCCAGGCGCATTACTTTAATTTATTTCATCACCACTGCTCTCAAAACGGTGAAGGAAAACATCGTGAGGAAACCAGCATGTCATAGAACCCAAAATTCGAAGACATCATGTGACATCTACCAACCCGCACTGGGCCCGCTCTCACAGAGAGGAGGCCTGTGTCAAAGCAGTGGGAACATTTTAGGCTGATGATGATGATCATGAATGAGTAGTGTAACAATAACTTACCCGCCTTCCACCTAGGAACGCTAATAAAAAGCTTGTTCCTCCACCTCTCAATGCCAACGGGGAGGGCATTCTCCTGCATGAGAGCTCCGGACTGGATGGCCTGCTGCCTCGTGTAGGGGTCAGGGTAGTTCCAGTCCATCACGTTCCAGGAGAACATCTCCTGGAGCTTCACTGCGGCTGTCGCGGATGACACCACGGCTAGTAGAACCAGTAACTTCGTAGCCATTTTGTACTTCTCTATCTGAAATAGGAAAGAGTTGAATGATGATTGGGAATTTTTATACCTACGGGATTTTTTTTTGTCGTTGTTAAGTCATTAAAATGAGTCCTCCTACCCAGGGCAGACCGGGAGGGATTGTCAGATTCGTACGGACTAAAATCCACGGTGTCCTTCAATGGCCCTTTACGTTCCAGGGTCACGGTAATGCTATATGTTCCGCAACCAGACCTAAAGAATTTGGGACACTTTTCAAATTTCAGGCTATTGTCGGTCTTCGAATCTAACTTGCCCGTGTCGGGGTGCCCCAAGTCCATAGCTCGCTTTGTCGCTCTTCCTTTTTTATTTATGGTTTTATAATTTCCATAAGGTCTCATTGTACCTATATCTAACACAGTTAGTGTACTTGTGACTTTTTATTGTTTATATACTAAGGGCTGATTTTTCAAGAGTCAGATAACTTTTATCTGAGGAATAAAAATGACGGTTTGACAGCTTATCTATAGAAAACACGTCAAACTGCTATATTTATTCTGCAGATAAAAGTTATCTGACTGTAAAAAAATCAGCCCTAAAACAAATAAGTTTTTAAGCATGAGATACCAACTACTGTTATTTCAAATAATTTAAGTACAACAGTGCTTTAATTATATGCAAATACTTAGGGTCGTTTTCCTTTGTAATCCCTTTACTTTATAATATTATACTATATAAAGCTCGATTACCACTGACTCACTCACTGACTGACAGAATTGTTCTCCCAGATGGTGAAGGGGGAGGTGGGTATATTTTGACAGATTCGTATACAAGTCACTCTCGTGAGTATGGGAAAAATCCCAAACCTCCTCTTTTCGCCCCCCCTCTCCCCCCTCCCCATCGTATCTCGGAAACTAAGAGACCCGTGTTTTGTTTTTTTACGGATTCGTATAGAGGGGGCTCGGAAACGTAAAAATCATTTTTTAGAATCCCCCCTCCCCTTTTCCCCTTCTCCCCCCTTTAGGAGGATCTCGGAAGTTAACAGACTTTCAACAGTTTTTTTTTCAGATTCATGTCAAGGGCCCCATAGTTGGTCAAAATCATTTTTCAAAACTCTCCCCTCTCCCCCCCTTCACCCCTCCCCCCGTCGTATCTCGGAAACTAAGAGACCCATGTTTTGTTTGTTTACGGATTCGTATAGAGGAGGCTCGAAAAAGTAATCATTTTTAAAGTTCCCCCTTGCCCCCCCCCCCCCCTTTAGGCGGATCTCAAAAGAGACTTGGATTTTTTTTTTTCAGACTCGTGTCAAGAGGTCCAGAGTATGTCAAAATCATTTTTCGAAACTCACCCCTCTCCCCCTCTTCACCCCTCACCCCATAGCGGTAAAGCGAAGCGTAGCGTAGCGTAGGGATGTGGTCACACGATAGCTTTCCGGTGGTAGGTAGGTCCTGAGTGGAGCGAACCTGCGAGACCGAGTGGAGCGAAGTGGGGAGGTGGCGAGCGAAGCGAGCCAGCGACCTCCGTAGCGTAATGAAGGTTGAGTGGGTGAAGCGTAACTCAGCGGTGACGACAAGCAAACTTACAAGTAACTCTCATTAATAGGGCAAAAGTACCAAGACCCCCCTTATTGGCCTCCCCCCCCCCCTCCCAATCGTATCTCAGAAACTACGATACCCGTGTTTTGTTTTTTTATGGATTCGTATAGAGGAGGCTCGGAAAAGTAAAAACCATTTTTCAAAGCCCCCCCCCCCCCTGGCTCCCTTCTCCCCCCTTCAGGCGGATCTCAGAAGAGATTTGGAACATTTTTTTTTTTCAGATTCGTATCAAGGGGCCCAGAGTATGTCAAAATCATTTTTCAAAATTCACCATATTCCCCCCCTTCACCCCTCCCTCCATCGTATCTCGGAAACTGGGTAGCGTAGGGAAAAGGTCACGATACCTTTCCGGTGGTAGGTAGGTTCTGAGTGGAGCGGACCTGCGAGACCGAGTGGAGCGAAGGCGGGAGGTGGCGAGCGAAGCGAGCCGGCGACCTCCGTAGCGTAACGAAGGTTGAGTGGGTGAAGCGTAACTCAGGGGTGACGACAAGCAAACTTACAAATAACTCTCATAAGTAGGGCAAAAGTACCAAGCCTCCGCTTTTTAGCCTCCCCCCCCCCTCCCTATCGTATCTCAGAAACTAGGAGACCCGTGTTTGGTGTTTTTTTACGGATTCGTATGGAGGAGGATCGGAAAAGAAAAAACAATTTTTTTCAAAATTTCCCCTCTTCACCCCCTTCTCCCCCCTTTAAGTGGATCTCAGAAGAAACTTGGAACATTTTCTCTTGGGGCCCAGAGTATGTCAAAATCATTTTTCAAAATCAAAATGAGAATCCAAGATGGCGGCTGCTATAATTTTCGAATTGTTCATCAATTTTATCATGGGAGTCGTTTTCATGGTTTTCGCGGATGCTAAAGCCAATAGTGAGGTCAAAATCAAAATCAAAGATGGCGACAGCAAAAAATTCAAACATATCATCATGGATGTCGTTTTCATGGTTTTCGAGGGTAATAAAGCCGATAGTGAGGTCAAAATCAAAATCAAAGATGGCGACAGCAAAAAATTCAAATCATGGATGTCGTTTTCATGGTTTTCGAGGGTAATAAAGATGATAGTGAAGTCAAAATCAAAATCCAAGATGGCGGCTGCGATAATTTTCGAATTGTACATCATGGGAGTCGTTTTCATGGTTTTCGAGGATGCTAAAGCCGATGGTGAGGTCAAAATCAAAATCCAAGATGGCGACAGCAAAAAATTCAAAGATATCATCATGGATGCCGTTTTCATGGTTTTCGAGGGTCTATTGGCTAACACCGAGATGCTGACGACCAATAACATGCGCTGTTGACGTTGATGTCTGTCACTTGTTAGATCACGACTAGGTCTCAAGGAATTTCTAGGTCTTTAGGCACTAGGTGGTAATGTTTGTGATTATTGAAATTCAAAGATGATAGTGAAGTCAAAATCAAAATCCAAGATGGCGGCTGTGATCATTTTCGAATTGTTCATCATGGGAGTCGTTTTCATGGTTTTCGAGGATGCTAAAGCCGACGGTAAGGTTAAAATCAAAATCCAAGATGGCGGCTGCGATAATTTTGAATTGTTCATCATGGGAGTCGTTTTCATGGTTTTCGAGGATGCTAAAGCCGGTAGTGAGGTCAAAATCAAAATCCAAGATGGCGACAGCAAAAAATTCAAAGATATCATCATGGATGTCGTTTTCATGGTTTTCGAGGGTAATAAAGATGATAGTGAAGTCAAAATCAAAATCCAAGATGGCGGCTGCGATAATTTTCGAATTGTTCATCATGGGAGTCGTTTTCATGGTTTTCGAGGATGCTAAAGCCGATGGTGAGGTCAAAATCAAAATCCAAGATGGCGACAGCAAAAAATTCAAAGATATCATCATGGATGTCGTTTTCATGGTTTTCGAGGGTAAAAAGCTGATAGTGAAGTCAAAATCAAAATCCAAGATGGCGACTGCGATCATTTTCGAATTGTTCATCATGGGAGTCGTTTTCATGGTTTTCGAGGCAGCTAAAGCCGATAGTGAGGTCAAAATCAAAATCATAAATGACGACAGCAAAAAATTCAAAGATATCATCATGGATGTCGTTTTCATGGTTTTCGAGGGTAATAAAGATGATAGTGAAGTTAAAATCAAAATCTAAGATGGCGGATGCGATAATTTTCAAAATGTCATCATGGGAGTCGATTTCATGGTTTTCGAGGATGCTTAAAGCCGATAGTGAGGTCAAAATCAAAATCAAAGATGGCGACAGCAAAAAATTCAAAGATATCATCATGGATGTCGTTTTATGGTTTTCGAGGGTAATAAAGATGATAGTGAAGTTAAAATCACAATAAGATGGCGGATGCGATAATTTTCAAAATGTTCATCATGGGAGTCGTTTTCATGGTTTTCGAGGATGCTTAAGCCAATATCGTGGTCAAAATCCAAATCCAAGATGGCGGCTGCGACAATTTTCGAATTTTTCATCATGGATGTCGTTTTCATGGTTTTCGGGTATGCTAAAGCTGATGGTGGGGTCAAAATCAAAATCCAAGATGGCGACAGCAAAAAATTCAAAGATATCATCATGGATGTCGTTTTCATGGTTTTCGAGGGTAATAAAGCTGATAATGAAGTCAAAATCAAAATCCAAGATGGCGACTGCGATCATTTTCGAATTGTTCATCATGGGAGTCGTTTTCATGGTTTTCGAGGATGCTAAAGCCGATAATGAAATCAAAATCAAAATCCAAGATGGCTACAGCAAAAAATTCAAAGATATCATCATGGATGTCGTTTTCATGGTTTTCGGGTATGCCAAAGCCGAAAGTGCGGTCAATATTAAAATCCAAGATGGCGGCTGCGATAAATTTTGAAATGTTCATCATGGGAGTTGCTTTAATGATTTCAAGGATGCTAAAAGCCGATAGTGAGGTCAAAATCAAAGTCCAAGATGGCGACTGCGACAATTATCGAATTTTTCATCATGAATGTCGTTTTCGTGGTTTTCGAATACCTATTTTAAAGCCGATAGTGAGGTCAAAATCTAAATCTAAGATGGCAGCTGTGATCATATTCGAAGTGTTCATCATGGGAGTCGTTTTCATGGTTTACGAGGATGCTTAAGCCGATAGTGAGTTCAAAATCAAAATCGAAGATGGCGGCTGCGATAATTTTCGAAATGTTCATTTCGGTAGTCGTTTTCATAGTTTTCGAGGATGCTAAGTTGATAGTGAAGTAAGAATCAAAATCCAAGATGTCGACTGCGATAATTTTCGAATTGTTAATCATGTTAGTCGTTTTCATGGTTTTCGAGGATCCTTAAGCCGATAGTGAGGTGAAAATGAAAATCCAAGATGGCAGCTGCGATAATTTTCGAATTGCTCATCATGGCAGTCGTTTTCATGGTTTTCGGGGATGCTTAAGCCGATAGTGAGGTCAAAATCAAAATCGAAGATGGCAGCTGCGATAATTTTCGAAATGTTCATCATGGCAGTCGTTTTCATGGTTTTCGAGGATGCTTAAGTTGATAGTGAAGTAAGAATCAAAATCCAAGATATCGGCTGCGATCATTTTCAAAATGTTCATCATGGATGTCGTTTTCAGGGTTTTCGAGGGTGCTAAAACCGGTAGTGAAGTCTTAATGAAAATCCATGATTGCGGCTGCGATATTTTTCGAATTGTTCATCATGGGAGTTGTTTTCAGGGTTTTCGAGGGTGCTTAAGCCGATAGTGAAGTCCAAATCAAAATCCAAAATGGTGGCTGCTATAATTTTCGAATTGTTCATCGTGGGAATCGTTTTCATGGTTTTCGAGAATGCTAAAGCCGATAGTGAGGTCAAAATGAGAATCCAAGATGGCGGCTGCGATAATTTTCGAATTTTTCATCATGGGAGTCGTTTTCATGGTTTTCGAGGATGCTTAAGCCGATAGTGAGGTTAAAATCCAAATCCTATGATCGCATAGAGTGTTCGAGGGGCGGTAAGCGCGTACCTAACACAATAATATTTTGAAATATCATATTTTTATCTAAACTGACAAGTTTGTTATGGAATTGAAAAATTCTTTTTGTCTTGGATAGTTTTTGTTTTCATCATGGGTGTAGTTTTCATGGTTTTCGAGGATGTTAAACTGATGGCAAGGTCAAAACGGGAATGCTAGATGGGGGCTGCGATAATTTTCGAATTGTTCATCATGGGAGTCGTTTTCATGGTTTTCGAGGATGCTAAAGCCGATAGTGAGGTTTAAAATCCAGGAACGACGTCACCGAAGGCCTGCTGCGTGTTGTGTGCGAGGTGGGCTGTAAACTTTTTCGACCGATCAGGAATAGACGTAAGCCGGAACTTAATTACCAGCGAGACTCTGGCACTGATGAGGAAACGACGAGAACTCACAAAGCTACACAGGCTGAGAGTCAGGTTCTTAACGGGGAGGTCAAAAAGCAGTTCATACGCGATACTCGGAGTGCAAATAACCGAATTATAGAGCAAGCTTTAGCTCGGAATAAAGGCTCGAAGGTATTTGCCAAGCCCAATACCTCCCGCTGTCGCCTGACAAAGACCAGAACGTCACAAGGTACCTCCGTGACCTCAAAGCCAGAGATTCTAGCTGAAGTCGAAAAGTTCTACGGAGACTTATATGCTCAAAAACCTTGCCCACCTCAGGCCCACGGCGCGGATGACCCACGGGCCAAACTGACTCGTCATCTCACACGAGCTTCCCGACATTGACATCCAGGGTGAGATTGGAATGGCACTCAGGCAGCTTCACCACAACAAAGCCCCAGGGGATGACAGAATAACCATAAAGCTGCTCAAGGCAAGAGGAATACCTATCTTGACAGAGCTTGTAAACTCTTCAATTCCGTCATCCACACTTGCATAACACCGGAGGCATGGCATGGGAGTGTGGTAGTATTATTCTTCAAAAAGGGCGATAAAGCGCTCCTTAAAAACTACCGCCCCATCTCACTTCTGAGCCATATCTATAAGCTGTTCTCGAGGGTTATTCTAAATCGTCTTGCCCAAAAGTTCGATGATTTTCAGCCACCGGAGCAGGCCGGGTTTCAAAAAGGTAACCGCACCATAGATCACATACACACCCTTAGGCAAGTGATTCAAAAGACCGAGGAGTATAACCAGCCTCTGTGCCTAGCGTATGTGGACTACGAGAAGGCTTTCGATACCGTCGAGACCTAGGCTGTTCTGGAGTCCATGCAGAGATGCCTCATCGACTGTCGCTACGTTGAGGTGATGAGATGTCTGTATAAGGCCGCAACAGTGACCGTCTAAGTACAAGAACAGAGCACAAAACCAATCCAACTGTTTATAAACGCGTTGGAGGACGTTTTCAAGATGATTGATTGGAAAGGACGGGGTGTTAATATCAACAGTCAGTACATCTCACACCTCCGATTTGCGGATGACATTGTCATCATAGCAGAGTCTCTGCAGGAACTGGAAAAAATGCTGAACAGCTTGAGCGATTCTTCAAGGCGTGTGGGTCTCGGAATGAATCTGGATGAACCAAACCAAAGTCATGTTTAATAGTCACATCACCCCGAGACCTGTAATCGTGAATGATGCTGCCCTCGAGGTTGTGCAAGAATACATTTATCTAGGCCAAAGTGTACAACTGGGCAGGCACAACTTTGAGGAGGCAGCTAGAAGAATACGCTTGGGCTGGGTGGTATTCGGGAAGCTGCGTCATATCTTTGAATCATCGATCCCGCAATCCCTTAAAACCAGGGTTTACAACCAGCGTGTCCAACCCGTAATGACTTACGGAGCCGAAACGTGATCACTTACCATCGGCCTGGTCCACAAATTTAAGGTTGCTCAGCGTGCAATGGAAAGAGCAATGCTCGGGGTTTCTCTGGTAGATAGAATTCGTAATGAAGTCATTCGCCAGAGAACCAAATGTAGAACAAAATGGCACGTCTGTAGACGGACAAACGGCAGATGGAGCAAACATGTGCTTGAGTGGAGACCGCGAATGGGCAAACGTAGTGTAGGACGCCCTGCTGCAAGATGGGTCGATGATTTAAGGAAGGTGGCTGGCAGTGGATGGATGCGGCCTACCCAAAACCGGGATGGTTCGCGCTCTTTGGGGAAGGCTTACGTCCAGTAGTGGACGGCAATAGGCTGATGATGATATAAAGCTGATAGTGAGGTCAAAATCTAAATCCAAGATGGTGGCTGCGATATTTTCGTAATAATCATCCTGGGAGTCGTTTTCATGGTTTTCGAGGATGCTAAAGCCGACGGTAAGGTTAAAATCAAAATCCAAGATGGCGGCTGCGATAATTTTTGAATTGTTCATCATGGGAGTCGTTTTCATGGTTTTCGAGGATGCTAAAGCCGGTAGTGAGGTCAAAATCAAAATCCAAGATGGCGACTTCAAAAAATCATATTTTATATATTGGATTACGTTTTCATGGTTTTCGAGGGTGCTTAAGCCGATAGTGAAGTCTAAATCAGAATCTAAGATGGCGGCTGCGATTATTTTTGAGTTGTTCATCGTGGGAGTCGTTTTAATAGTTTTCGAGGATGCTAAAGCCGATAGTAAGGTCAAAATCAAAATCTAAAATGGCGACTGCAAAAAATTCTAAGTAAGAAATACTTTTCAAAACACGACCCCGCGAGCTGCTTGCAGCTCGCGCAACGCGCAAATACTAGTTATGATATACACACATCAAAAGTGTCTAGGGATCAACATATATTTTTGCAATAACTTTTCTCCTGATTGATATTAATTAAAATGTTCTTTAAGGATTCATCAAATAAAGTGTTATCGTTTGTCACAGTAACGATAAACCAAGTCACCTTTGCATTCATAAAGAAATTTGCCATTTTCCTAATAAAGGGATTTTTGACATTTGAACCACTAACATTAAAGTTCGAAAAAAGACTGAAATAACAGTTTTCTTTAAAATTTTATTGGGTAACTTAAACAATTAATAATCCGTGTTTCTACCGCGAACACTAACAACACAAGAACATCGGTTTGGCATACTCAAAATGAGTTCATCCAAATCACGCTGTGGAATGGCCGCCCATGTTCATTGCAACAACAAAAAAAGGTCTTCTTGCGACTGGATACCCTCCATATTCGGCAGAGCTCTTCTCTGTAGCATATCCCATGCATGCTCAATCGGGTTCAAGTCTGGCGACTGAGCAGGCCAGGGCAGGACATTGATGTTAGCTGCGGCGAGAGTCTGTCTTACAACTCTTGCGGTGTGCGGTCGTGCATTATCATGCATTAACTGAAATAAGGGACCGATTTGCACTTGTAGAGGAACGATGACGTCTGATACAATCGTCTCAGCATAAATTTGAGCGTTGAGGTTGCCTCTGATCCAAATCAACTCAGTTCTTCCGCCGATCCAAATACCCGCCCATACCATGATGGTTCCACCACTATAAGGATGGACTTCCTGGCAGGATTTTAATCGCTGTTGGCGTCCAGGGGTTCTCCAGTGTCGTATACGTCTTGTATCCGGTCTCATACCAAAACGAGACTCATCAGATAAAGCACACGAAAGAAAAGAAATCTCAAGAAAGCCGCATAAAAATGCTTGATCCCTAGACACTTTTGATGTGTGTAATTATCTATTAGAGCGTTAGTTGGTTTATTGCTCAATAAACTACATTAATTAATTTAACGGTAATGATGCTTTAAGTGTATTTGTTTATTATTATTTCGTAATTATTAACACTGTGAACAATTAGTTATAGCTGAAAAAGGAAGCACAATTATAGAATGGCTAGGCTAGAATGGTAATTTTGTTTACCAAACATAGAAGATGGATTTATGATTTGATGTTTTTGTTCTACAAAGCGCAACCTTGCATAATTTTTGATTTATAAAAACTACTGAACTTGTTGGAGGACCTAAAAAATAAAATTCTACAACTAATAAATATTTTGTATTTGTGCCTTTTATGGTGGTAAAATCATCAAATAAGTACTCCTACTCTGAGGGAATCGTAAGGGATAAAATTCCCGGTATTCCTTCAACAACGTTCCAGGGTCACGGTTTCCCGTTCGGATAGTTCCGCGACCAATTGCAATGACCCCTTAGGAGATTTCTTGTAAGGAAAAACTAGTGCTGTAGATTTCATTAATTTTGCATGTATCCGGCCTAATGACTGAATGATAAGATCCGTTTTGTTAAAAGGAAACGGTCAAGATTAATTAATAAACAAAACTACCGTACGACCTTCACACTTTTCATTTTAGTCACGTGCCTTTATCCATAATGTTGTGATCTACATATTTATGGATAAAGCTATTGTCAAACAGACAAGCGTGGCGAACGCGAATCGAGGCGTTTTTGTTTATAATGCATGGAATTGTTTGAAGCCAGTTACATAGACTATCGGATCGCTTACGCTTTTATAGGTGACTGGATTCAAACAATTCCATGCATTACAAATAAAAACGCTTCGGATCGTATTCGCTTCGCTTGTCTGTTTGACAATAGCTTATAGGTGGTTTAAAAGGTAAGGGGACAATCCGGGATCTTGCGAAATTCTTGGGTACAACATTTTATTTGTATAGAAGGCTATTGATAAATAACCATTTACAATATTATTATGCTGAAGAGTTTGTTTGGTTGTTAGCGATAATCTCAGGAATACTGGTACAAATAAAAAATATTTTTGCGTCTGATATTCTATTTCTAAATAGGGTATAATTAATAAGATTATATTGTATTATTACATGAAAATAAAACAACTAGTAACGGATTATAATAGTAGTTTATGTAACTGGTACATAATGAGGGGTATTATACACGAGTGTGAGTTTATAAAACGAGCGAAGCGAGTTTTATAATAGTATCACACGAGTGGTATAATACCTAGTTATGTACAGTTTCATACACTACTTTATCTACTCTCATTGAACACGAACATATCAAATAAAAGATAAAAATTAATAAACACTAATAATCATCCACCATGTCATCCACCGAAACACAAACGTCAAAATCCCAACATTCCCTTAGAAAGCGCGCGCAGCCACAGATAAAAAAGTAAAAAAATGTATCTATGATCAGTAATCTGTATCATAATGAAAAAAAATTAAATTATAACATTGTTTTGTTAGACAAACAGTGTTATAATTTATTTTTTTAATTTCATTACGATACTCTATGGCATAATGTATGTCATTATAAACTCGTTTTGAGTTTTGTATTTCGAAGTTTACGATATGAGAGTAGATAAAATACATTACCAACTTTCTCTAATTTATAGGTGGAAGTATTAAGATGCATGGTAGGACGCAACAACCTGATTTCTAGTAAATTTTTCATACCACAAGCACGTGCGTGGTTTTGTTAACTAATTTGTTATGAAACTGACCAAGAAGATGCTTTCAAAATTACCGAGGAACTATTAAGAAAAATATTTGCATATTCGATAAGATATAATGTTATCTAATATTGTTTATCAGAATGATTAAATCAGCTGTCAGAATATTTGACTCTCCTGATTTAGATCGATAAAACATTATTAATTCGTAATCATTTTATGGCACTATATTTGCATATTCATGTATATTTTTATTTTCTTTTATTTTATTACTTACTAGCTGCTGCCCGCGGCTTCACCCGCTACAATTCGAAAATTATCCCACAGGAACATAAAATCGGGATAAAAACTATACTATGTGTTAATCCAGGTTATAAACTATCTGTGTACCAAATTTTAGCTTAATCCGTTCAGTGGTTTTTGCGTGAAAGAGTAACAAACATCCATACATCCATACTTACAAACTTTCGCCTTTATAATAGTAGTAGGATGATCTAATAATTTTAACACATTACGATCATTAACGCTGGAAATAGGCTAGTTGCCTAAAAAAATGTAATTAGTCCGTCTTTTAGATTATTCAAATATAAGGGACACGTATTTTTTATTTGTAAATTAGACCAAAAATGACAAAGATATAGCCTATTAAAGTTACGTGTGACGTCACGATTCGTGGCATTTTTCGCGCAGAGTGACGTCCAGGTAACTTAAATGGGTCAGAGCCCATTCGTACCCTAAGATTCGCACCCTGTGCCCACTCGTACCCTGGAAGTTTTGAGGGGCCAACTCGTCCCCTGAAGAATATTTATTTTTATTCATTCTTCTAATATAAGTACATGTACATATGTATACTGCAGCTTGGTAGTCCTGGTACAGTCGCGCAGAAAAGGATAAAATAAAAATATAGTAATTCTGTAGATATCATGTTTATTTCAAATAAGATTAAGTTTAATAAATGCATCTAACTCAGTCTTCAAAATAATTTATCAACTTTTAGTTTCTCAAATCTAATTTGCTTGCGCGCAGATACTCTGGCTAAGTTTACCCCTCCCGCTTCTGCATTCCACACCCCGCCGACATCTGGAGAGTACTTACCAAATTTTAACGCAATTTTTGGAGCAAAACAGAATTAATGTTAGAACGTTCATTATTTTTAACCGACTTCCAAAAGGAGGAGGTTCTCAATTCGGACGTTTGTATTTTCTTTTATGTTTGTTCGGGCATAACTCAGTCGCACAACCGATTTGAATAATTCTTTTTTGTTGGATAGGGTATACTTCTGGAATGGTCCCATTAAAATTTTATCGAAATCGGACTAGCACTTATTGAAAAATCAACAAAAACCTATAAAGTTTTCAACTTTGTCTACACCGATTACTCTGAGGCTTCTGCCTTTTGGCCCATATAATTTGGGTTGAATAGTGAAACTAAAAAGGATAAAATAAAAAAAAACCTTAAAAAAAATGTAACCGACTTCAAAACAACCACAGCAAAATTTCAAAAAAGCCTACAAAAAAACTTTTCTTTTAAAGGCAGCGAGAAAAAAAAAAGTTTATTTCGTTAGGCGAACTTCATTTAATAAAAGACCAAAGACACAAGTAACGAACAGGAACAAGCAAGTAAAGAACAGTCTCGTATTCACAGTCACTTTGAAGAACCAATATGTCACCGAGGCAGCCATAACATACAAACAAAACACCTTATCTAATTTTGTAACCCGTTTTTTTGAACAAGCCATTCGTAGAGAGACAATTTTACATCGTAATTCTATCGACAGGTTATAATATTATCATGACGGATTATCATTCATCATAACTATTTTTTCAATGAGCTGTTATGATTTTATTAAATTAATTCCGTTAATAAACTGTTCACAAGTGTACTCTGTGAACCGTTTCATAAGTAAAATATAGCTAATTTTATCTCAGGGTACCAATAGGCACCTGAATAGGTGCCGAATCTTTAACTTATATTGTATTATATTAGAGGGTACCAATGGGTACCTTAAAAATAATATATTTTATTAAAATATTAATTGGTACCCTACCAGGAGACCAATGGGCACCAATAAAGGGGCCGAATCCACAACTTTAATGCTGGGGTACGAATTTTAGGGTACGAATGGGCTCTGACCCAGTTAAATAGGCTATATTATCTTTGTTCTTTTTTGTTTAATCGAAAAAAGAAAAAATACGTGTCCAATATTTTTTTATAATCTAAAATACGGACTAAATAGAATGTAATTATTTTGACCCTGGAAACTACCCTATTAATACTATGTCCTCGGTTTCAATCTTGATCCCGACATTTATCTGTAATCAAAAAACGACCGAATTTGTCAAGCCGATTCTTATAGATGTTAATTCAAAGCTTATAGATGTCAATTCAAGCAGAAGCCGTCAAAGATCACGGATCAGGATTTGGTTTAAGATTTTGGATTAATAGTATTGATTTTATTAAATTCTTGGCAAAGTGGCAAAGTAAAATTAATTAGGTAACCATAATTTTTATTAGGTGTTTATACACTGACTAAGAATGAAAAGAACGGAGAAAGCTGGCACAAAGGGAAGAGTGGAAGGCTATGAGGGATACCTTTACCCAGCAGTGGGACAAAAAAGGTTACAAAAAAGTTTGCTAGCCAGCAAAGTCGGGGATTTAAACAGTTTGAAACCTGTGAAACCTACGTAGAATAAGAGATGTTTGATTTTAATGCACAAAAATTAAGCGTCACAGTGTTCTACACGAGATACACCCCTATTCAATTTGATCCATACTTTTTGGGACACAACAACTTAAGCTTAAAATTAGGTACGAGTTTAACTTTTGAACAGACTAGGCCTTATCATGAATTTCCAGTTTTTGTGACGTAAAGGCGCACCCTTACCGCGAGCATTCACTTATAATGTAACGTTACAGATTCGAACATTTCATCAGTGAGTGAAGACAATCGAGCATCACAATGCGCACCTTGTATCAAATCTATATTAAATGTACGCGAATGCTCATCAGTCAGGGAGGTAGTATTGTAATGTAATGCTCAAAGTCGAATCTATAAGGGCACTCCCTCACCGCAAGCATTCACCTGTTATGTAACCTTACAGATTCGAACATTTGAAGACAATATATCATCAAATTGCGCACTTTTCCCGGTGAGGGAGCGCATTAAAGTGAATTGGAACTTCAACATTAATTCCAAAATTTAAAAAAACCGGCCAAGTGCGTGTCGGGCCACGCACAGAGTAGGGTTCCGTAGTTGCCCATCAAAATACGTATGCGAACTAACTAAACTGAATCGCTGAATTTAATTTTAAAAAGAAGAATTTTCAAAAACCGGTCCAGGAGTCTTTGAGAAATCGGGGAAAATACATAAGAAAAAAGATTACAACGAATTTAGAACCTCCTCCTTTTTTTGAATTTAGTTAAAAATAGTTGACGATAAAAACCTACCTATCCCCAAAAAACATACCTATAAAAGCTGTAAAAATAAAGTTGACAAACTTACATTTGCAGTTGTCTCCGATACATTTTGTTTAAGAAAATATGATATCAAGTACATTTTATAAGTTGGTCGACTACTACTCGTAAAGTTGTAAAGCCTACTTAGTCATGATAATTTTCTTTTAAACTTCGTTATATGTACTACTATTGTGAATTTTTTCACACCCCCAAACATAACCGTTTAGCTGGTAGAGGGGGGGGGGACACTCGAATCGAGCAAAATTTAGCACTTTAAAGCTTAATATTTCACAAACGAATTTTTTTATCAAAAAATTGTTAATGGAAACTATCATTATTTTTTAAAGGCCTATTTAATGATACCCCACACTAAGGGGTACGCGAGAAAAAAAAATCCTCACTTTACGTGTAAGTACTGGAGGTACCCTAAAAAAAAATATTTTACGAGATTTTATTTTACCACTTTTTAGGCACAACAAATCCGTATATTTACACCAAATTACACCTCTCTAGTACTGTGCGTCTCTGAGCTAAACTGCGGACAGACGGACGGACGGACGGACGGACGGACGGACATGGCGAAACTATAAGGGTTCCTTGTTGACTACGGAACCCTAAAAATTAGTTCCTTCTTCGAACAGTAGAGTCGCAGTCCCATTTTTCCAAACAATAAAAGCCGGAAATACTTCAAGTACGATGTAAATAAAATACTGAAATCTTTTGATCGAGCTACTGTAAATTACTGTATCAGGGTTAAAAAGTTTTAAAGTGTCTTGGTCCATGCCCCTGTTCGATTTGATCCATTAATCCAGGGACATTCTGTATACAATTATGTAAAATTATGTATCATAGTGCACAAAATAATTTAAAAAAAAAATCAGGCAAGAGATACCCATTTTTTTTTTTTACGTGGCAAAATCATCAAATGAGTCCTCCCACCCCGGGCAGGGCGGAAGGGACTGTCAGACTCGTACTGACTAAAATCCACGGTATCCCTCGGCAGCCCCTCATGTGCCGGAGTCGCGGTATGCGTATGTCCCGCAATCCCGGCAGGACTGTGGCCCTCTATAGGGGGGCCCCGTCATTATGCTGACGCTCCTCTTGCCTGCCCGGCGGCAGGGTTAGTGCACGCCGGGCCCGCTGTTACTCCAACCACTGTGCCCTCTGCTAAACAGAGGGACACGTGGTGGAGCGGTGTGACGGGACATTGGCATACGGGCAAAGAAACCCCTTACGGGGAGTTCTTGCCCGTACCCCGGGGCGCACCGTCCCGAGAAACTGGGCTTCCCCCCGGACGTATCCGGAAAGGAACTTCCAGTCCTCGGGCACTCGTGGAGGTTTCCCGTCCTTAGCACCCCAAGAGATACCCATACCAGATATTTAAAAAAATATATAATAATGAGGTATTATATTGTATAAGTTACTCTATGCCCACATAGAATAAAATTTACTACAGATTAAAACCGTGTGCAGCAATTTTCAATTAACGCATTAGGTAACTAATGAACTTTACTACATCAATCTAATACCGTAATTCCTCTTTAATGCAGGCATTATTTGAAGATTAATACCGGTTTATTTTGATTAGAGTTGCTTGGCTAAGCCATTGTTTTTAGCATTAGTTTTCCTGCAAGCAATTTTTTACTTTATTGCACTTTAAAGGGTAATGTTCTCGATGACATTGTGGATTAAGAAAAGGTTTTTAGGGTTCCGTAGTCAACAAGGAACCCTTATAGTTTCGCCATGTCCGTCCGTCCGTCCGTCCGTCCGTCCGTCCGTCCGTCTGTCCGCAGTTTAGCTCAGAGACGCACAGTACTAGAGAGCTGTAATTTGGTGTAAATATACGGATTTGCTGTGCCGAAAAAGTGGTAAAATAAAATCTCGAAAAATATTTTTTTTTAGGGTACCTCCTGTACACGTAAAGTGGGAATGTTTTTTTTCGTTCTCGCGTACCCCTTAGTGTGGGGTATCATTAAATAGGTCTTTAAAAAATAATGTGAGTTTCCTTTAACAATTTTTTGATAAAAAATTCGTTTGTGAAATATTAAGCTTTAAAGTGCTAAATTTTGCTCGACTCGAGTGTCCCCCCCTCTACCAGCTAAACGGTTATGTTTGGGGGTGTGAAAAAATTCACAATAGTAGTATATATAACGAAATTTAAAAGAAAATTATCATGACTAAGTAGGCTTTACAACTTTACGAGTAATAGTCGACCAACTTATAAAATGTACTTGGATATCATATTTTCTTAAACAAAATGTATCGGAGACAACTGCAAATGTAAGTTTGTCAACTTTATTTTTACAGCATATAAAGATATGTTTTTTGGGGATAGGTAGGTTTTAATCGTCAACTATTTTTAACTAACTTCAAAAAAAGGAGGAGGTTCTAAATTCGTCGTAATATTTTTTTTATGTATTAAGCGCCATTTAGACGGAGCAAGAACTCGTATGCGAGTTTCACTACATTGCGGCATTTGTTTCATTAACTGAATGTGTTCTACCTATAAATCCCGCAATGTAACGCAACTCGCGTTCGAGTTCTTGCATCGTCTAAATGAGGCATTATCCCCGATTTCTCAGACTCCTGGACCGATTTTGAAAATTCTTCTTTTTAAAATTAAATTCAGCGAATCAGTTTAGTTAGTTCGCATAAGTATTTTGATGGGCAACTACGGAACCCTACACTGGGCGTGGCCCGACACGCACTTGGCCGGTTTTTTGATGTATGGATGGAACTGGTTTTGGCAGTATAACATTTGTGAGCATTTATGATTTTGGATAATTTTCCTCAAGCAACTATCTACAAATTCATTGTCTCTTATGTGCCAAAATTATCTTCTTAATTAAAAAAAAAAATTGTCGGTGAAAAAAGTAAATGAAATTAAAAACAAAGCGAAAGATAAGTTATGTGGTTGTGTTTTAGTTCAAATATTCAACTCAGATTCTTTCATAAGTATAGAATAGGTACAATCGACAAAGTTGAATTATGACCCCATAAGCTTATTTTCTAACAGACATTCAAATACAATTAGGTCGAAATTCGCGTAAATATACATATCCATGGTAACGACTTTGATCTTTGTCAATTTGGCGGATTCAAACGATTTATTGTCAAAACGGGTCAACTTTGTCGATTGTACATAATCTTACATAGAATTTCGTAATCCGTACTAACTTGTATAACATCGTCACAGGAAACAATACTCGAAAAATATTATGAAATAAAAAACTAATGGGACCAAACACACTGATAAATAATAAACATAAAAAAAAAACACAAATCAGACCGGAAGTCACAGAGGAATCGGTGAATAAAAAAACGATCGAATTGAGAACTCTCCTTTTTGTAGTCAGTTACATAGATTACGTATAAAAGAGAGCGATATTTAAAACTTTGCCTTGCTTTTTGTCATTTTATAAACGGACATTTTTATAGAACTTCTTGCATACAAATAACCCATATTTCAAAGAAGAAAAACTGTCGCATACACAATTTTTACCAAGTGTAGATGCGTCTGTACGAATAATAATCTCAAGACCCCGCCTCATTTTCATGTAAATCACTTACATCCTAAGTTCCCCTAGGGCCCTTAGTGCTTTAAATGAAATAGAGGCGGGGTTGCACAACTCCTGCAAACAGTGTATTTGTTATGTTTTTGTTTGGCTTCACATTCTGTATTTTCTGCTAAATTATTTTTTGTTTGCAATTTTTTGTATTTTACCCCTATTTCATCATGTATACACTAAATTAAATGAACACCCTCACACACGCACATGCACAATAACCATTTATAACATAAACAAACAACCGTTTATAATCCGCAGCAATTTTCGAATTCACTTTTAGAACGTCCACAAATTCAAATTCATAGCACGCAACACCATAGACAAAAAAAGATATTTTCAAAAAAAAAAAAGAAGTAAAACCTACTGGTTGTCCGAAAGTGGCCAGTGTTCGCGACAGTTGGTAGTGAACTGAAACGGTTACATCCACCCCTACTATATAAAACATAGCCTCCGCTCTGACCACGTCCTCCCATTGACACCCAAATCACCGCAGACACCGCAGACCTACGAACGAAAATCTTAAAATAGATAACATGTAACATGACGTTGTATTAGAAATACTGATTAACAATGTTAAAAAACGAATTTTTTCTTACTTTCATTTTTTTTAAGCGTACGTACAAAGTAAGAAAAAATGTAAGACCGGCGCGAAAAGAATTCCATTCAAGCGGTTTTACATCACCATTTCGTATTTCAATAAATATGCAACTAAATACTGACATAATATTCTAATTGGGAATTGCTATCATGTTTTTATCTTGCTATTTGCATAGTGAATATTGCAATACATGGCGCATAGTGTCATTGATTGAATACATGGGAAATTCCCGAAAATATTCCAGAAAATATTGAGAGGTTTTTTTCTTATGTTGATGTCTCATACACATCTATTTACCTTACCTATATTATAAAGAGGTAAAAGTTTCTAAGTTTGTAGAAAATAATCTATAGAACTCGAAACGAGAACGAGAACTTATATTATAAAATTTCCAGATGTCTTGTTCAAAACACTTTTTAGGGTTCCGTAGTCAACAAGGAACCCTTATAGTTTCGCCATGTCCGTCCGTCCGTCCGTCTGTCCGCAGTTTAGCTCAGAGACGCACAGTACTAGAGAGCTGTAATTTGGTGTAAATATACGGATAATTTGTTGTGCCGAAAAAGTGGTAAAATAAAATCTCGTAAAATATTTTTTTTTAGGGTACCTCCTGTACTTACACGTAAAGTGAGGATTTTTTTCTCGCGTACCCCTTATTGTGGGGTATCATTAAATAGGCCTTTAAAAAATAATGATAGTTTCCATTTACAGTTTTTTGATAAAAAAATTCGTTTGTGAAATATTAAGCTTTAAAGTGCTAAATTTTGCTCAATTCGAGTGTCCCCCCCCTCTACCAGCTAAACGGTTATGTTTGGGGATTTGAAAAAATTCACAATAGTAGTATATATAACGAAGTTTAAAAAAAAATTATCATGACTAAGTAGGCTTTACAACTTTACGAGTAATAGTCGACCAACTTATAAAATGTACTTGGATAATATGTTTTCTTAAACAAAATGTATCGGAGAACATGCTCTTCAACTGCAAACGTAAGTTTGTCAACTTTATTTTTACAGCTTTAATAGGTATGTTTTTACGGTAGGTATGTTTTTTGGGGATAGGTAGGTTTTTATCGTCAACTATTTTTAACTAACTTCAAAAAAAGGAGGAGGTTTTAAATTCGTCGTAATCTTTTTTCTTATGTATTTTCCCTGATTTCTCAAAGACTCCTGGACCGATTTTGAAAATTTTTCTTTTTTAAATTAAATTCAGCGAATCAGTTTAGTTAGTTCGCATACTCGTATTTTGATGGGCTACTACGGAACCCTACACTGTGCGCGGCCCGACACGCACTTGGCCGGTTTTTATAAATGTGTGAGTAAGTGCATAGTGTAATTCGGCGTGGCGTTTAACATAGGGATCGAGAGAAAAGGGGTATTTTTTCTTCTTTTTTTGGCATTAAGTCTAAGTAGCCTACTAACAAAATCTGGATATTTTATAATCAAAACTTTAGAACTACTAAACCGATTTTGAAAATTCTTTCACCAACAGAAAACTAAACTATTCTGTAATGACATTAAGCAAACATAAACATAAAAACACATTAAAAAGAAAGTCATATCCATAGTCCGGAGTACGTAGATTGATTTGAGGTCAATAACCTGAAACTTTTATATTAATATGGACATGCCTCCGGGATTACGAGATTTTAACGAGATTTTTTCCGGCATTTTCAAATTCTTAGGAAGCACTCGCTGTTGCCCGCGTCTTCGTCCGCATTTCAATTCAATCACGAAAGTATTGAAATAAAATCCCGGAAAAAAGGCGTACCTATCCATTTCGTGACACAAGTATATAAAATCAATCTAATCTTCCTAGTCCGGGCTAATGGCTATGTCTATTCTATACAATAATAATAATGGTAACAAATAAGCATAATGGTCGGGGGAGGGGGGGAGACGTGGAAATGTCTGAAAAGGTAACCGTGACCCTAGCACGTAAAGGGCTGTTGAAGGAACACCTTCAATTTTAGTCAGTACGAGTCTGACAGTCCTTAAAGCTCCAGGCAGGGCAGGACTAACTTGATACTTTGGCCACGTTAATAAAATTGGTAGGCTTTTTACTTTTTAATTACTTGTGTATTGAGACGGTCATTACAATAGTTGTGCGTTAAGCCTGCCGGGGTCGCGGTGTTAAACAACTACCGTTACCTCGGAATATAAAGGGCTATTGAACGACATCATGGATTTTAGTCAGTACGAGTCTGACAGTCCATCCTGCCCTACCCTGGGTGGGTCCCGGACTCGTTTGATGATTTTATAACGTTAAAAAAATTGGTAGTTTTTTACTTTACAATGACTTGTGCATAGATCAGTACAATAGTTGAGGTACTGTGTCTATTTTTTTTTATTTATTCATTCTAAAATAGTTACAGTTTGTAAAATACCTACATATCTTCTGCCAAACTGCAGGACCGTTTGTCGACGTGTTTTAAATAAAACATAATTCAAAAAGCTTTTATTATTTTTGTGTTTGCACTCACGCTTTTTCATTAAATTCGATATCTCTTGCATCAATTCATATTAATTATCGATTTATCCGTCTCACTTAGCAAATACGATCCGACAGTAATGTCGTAACTAGACGATTTAAAAGTCATAAAAATAAATGTGCAATTAATTGAGCACTTATTATTTATAAATATCATTATTTCCTCAACGATTGGATAAAAATATTAAGAAATAGTGACCATAAAAAAAAAAAATTAGGCTGTGTATAATTTGCAGCGGTGCCCGTTCTATTAGGTTTAAAAGTGCATGGTATGCGTCTGCGCCGCATATTTGACTTGGTCGGGCGCACTGCATCAACACCTCGTGACCTGTACTTACATTCTGGTCTCAATTTTGATAAACGCCTGATATAACACTGCAATTTTATCAAATTACGCTCGATTTCTCTATTCGTAACGCCCATAGGTTCTATACAATGTAATTTTTTGCATAGTTGCACTTAAGCTATTTGTGTAACATTTAACATACACAGGACACGCCTTTAAAAAAACACAATTTCCACTAGCTTTTATAAGCGGCTTCGCCCCACCCTTAAATATGATATGTTCCTTATTAGTGTATACCACACAGGAGTTTAAATTTTTGTAAAAGTATCCACGTTATAGGAAAAAAAAAAAACAGAAAAAAAAATGTCTTCCGATGTGTTAAAGTGTACCCAGTGCAATATAGTTATAAATGAGTTGTTGTGCTTTGTACAAAACAAAATTTGTATAATGGATGAAGAAAGTCTGATCCGTTTATGTGTGAGCTCATTTTCTACAGCAGAAATAACCTGTGCAAAGAATTTATTGTTCGAATCAGTTTCCACAAATAACCGCAATGTTTCACGGCGCAAGAACAAAGAACAAAAGGAAATCGAAGATATTATTTCGGTATTCAAGATCACAGACCCTGACAAAACACCTATTTTTGTTGCAAGGGTGTTGGATAAATTACCTCCAATCACCTTCGACCATGTCGATGTCACTGCATTGCTGAAAGATATCATTGTTTTGAAATCGGAGGTAAAATATTTGAAAGAATCCAGTGCTACAATCGATCAGCTGGATATAATAAAACAGGATGTCGATTACATGAAGTTTGCATCTGTGGTTGATGACCGTGCTACATATACTTCTCATCAAAAAAATCGAAACACTTTCGTTTTTATTGTTTTTGTCCTAATTTTTTACAAAAGAGAATTAATTCCATGAAAAAAAAACATTACTGTGTAGCTGGCAGTTTGGTCATTACAGTAAGAAGAAAAAAATTAAAATTTGAATTAATTTCATTTGTTTATCCTATAAATGAAATTAATCACTGTTTTGAGACAAATGTGTATTTAGGGTTGGAGTACGTTTCTCGTTTAAAAACTAAAAATTAGCGCTTGTCTTTAAATTTTCTGTTTCTTATTTCATTTACTGTGACTTTGGGACGTCTGAAAAAACTTTTTTTTCTAAAACATATGGATACTTCGCCCGCAGAAGCCGCCCAAGTGGTGGCATTGCTGGATTCTGGACTTAGTCAGCGTGTTGTGGCTGCAAGATTGCATCTAAGCTTATCATCTGTTCATAGAGTCTACAAACGCTATCGGGAGACTGGTTCGTTCACGCGCCGTTCAGGATCTGGCAGGAATCGGGTCACTTCTGAGCGAGATGATCGATTTATTGTAACAACTTCTTTACGAAATCGACGCCTTAACGCTTTTCAACTGCAGCAGCAGCTTCGCGTTGTACGAAGAGTAGCTGTAAGTGACTCTACAATAAGAAGAAGGTTGAAGGAACGCGGATTGGCACCGCATAAGCCAGCGAATGGGCCGAAATTAACTGCAGACCATCGAAGAGCGCGCCTTAACTTTGCACGCGAGCACCTAACTTGGTCATACCTTCAGTGGAGCAAAGTACTGTTTTCTGATGAGTGTAAAATTATGCTGTATGGTAACGACGGAAGGAACAAGGTCTACAGAAGAGATGGAGAACGCTTTGCACAATGCTGCATTGAAGAAAAGGTCAGCTATGGTGGCGGTTCGTGGACGGTTTGGGGAGGAATCAGCGCCGACGGTAAGACAGAACTTGCCTTTGTGTCTGGGCCACGGCTGCCTGCACTAAATTCTCATCGGTACATCGAACAGTGTCTTGAACCTCATGTGATGCCCTATGCACATTTTATTGGCAACGACTTCATATTCATGCACGACAATGCTAGAGCTCACACCGCGGGCGTCGTACGAGATTATCTTACCGAAGTCGGTATCTCCATTATGGTATGGCCAGCAAGAAGCCCGGACATGAATCCCATTGAACATCTATGGGATGAATTAAAGAGACGAATTCGAGCAAGAGATCCAGCCCCAGAAACACTTAGCCAGCTGCAAAATGCAATCCAAGAGGAATGGGATAATATACCACAACATGTGATCGTGGCTGTCATCCGATCGATGAAGAACCGTATGGAAGCAGTAATAAGAGCTCGCGGAGGGAATACAAGTTATTAAATAAACGTTTCTTACATTTTTTTTTCATTTACGCGTGTTGTTTTACCCATTTCCTTCATATTCCATACAGGGTAAAAATTACTCATTATACAAAATACGAAACCTATGAAGACTTAATTTGAATTTAGAACATTAACATTAGGATTTAAAAACCTCATACTACTCACTATTAAATGACATTTTACATTTATTCCTAAATATACACATTTTTCTGATAATCCTTATCAAATCATAAACTGCGAGGTGTTTCGATTTTTTTGATGAGAAGTGTATGTGAACAGAAAACGAGGAGCATTTCTGTTAAATAACGACTGTGAAAGCGGGCCGGTTGGTATTATAAACATTTCTAACCATAATAATAATGCACTTGATGATAAAAGGCACGATCAAATGAACTGGCGATCACCTGTACGCCCTCAAGGTCATAGAAGTCAATGTAGTAACCCAGGAAGTGTCCTTAAAACGAATAAAAGTATAACCGAAGAATGCATCACTGTGACCCCTGCGAGCGCGGCTGCGGTGCGACCGAATAGCGCGGTCAGCTGTTCGCCTACGATGAGTAACACAAACCGGTTTGTTATCGCGAGCGAGTGCGGTCTCAACAAGTACAAAGTTAGTACTAATGATCATAACGACGTAAACAAAGGTAAATCGTTAGCGGATATAGTTTGTGAAGGGGAATGGAAAGCACAATACCCAGATGAAGAATGGATTACTGTACAAAAACAGAGGTACAAAAATAGGTACGTGGAATCAAGTAAATCAACGGGAGTGGTGCGAGGTAAAGCCGACTGTGGACCTGGAGATAGATTCAAGCCCGCTAGTTTGAATAAGACACATCTATTCTTATCAAACGTCCACAAAGATACCTCGGCAAATGATATAACTGAGTATATATTGACTAAGACGAGTGTAAAAGTTGATATACAAAAAATTTATATGAAAAAGGAAAAGTTATATAATGCTTATAAAATATCAGTTTGTTCCGATAGGGTCGACATACTTATGACTGACGAGCTATGGCCTGCCGGTGTCACTTGTAGGCGGTTTAGACCCTACAAAAACCCAAAACTGGGTAATGAAAAAGAGAACGACAAATCAACTTAATGAACTTGTGTAGCCTTGTTTCATTCAACTGCAAGAGCATCAAGCGTTCCATACACGGTATAAAACAGCTGTGTTGTTCTTCGGATATCATCGCTTTACAAGAGACGTGGCTGCTGCCGGGTGAACTGCCTTTCTTGGAAAGTATTCACGATGACTTCGCGGGCACCGGCACATCAGCGGTGGACACGTCTGCTGGCATGTTAAAGGGCCGGCCGTTTGGTGGTGTGGCGCTGCTGTGGCGTAAGTCAGTGTTTCAGTGCGTTACAATAATCCAGTGCGATAATCCGCGCATTGCCGCGATACGTGTCATTACGGATGATCGTCCAGTGCTTGTGGTTTGCGTATATATGCCTACGGATTCAGTGGAAAATATGGCTGAGTTCACGGATTGTCTCGGCTCTATTAATGCTATTATTGACGAAAGTGGTATCGAGTCGGTGTTCATACTTGGCGATTTCAATGCCCACCCAGGTGAGCGCTTTTATAATGAACTTGTAGTGGTTTCAAAGGAACAGGACTGGACTTGTGTTGACACTAATAAATTGCCATCGGATACGTTCACGTTTATCAGCGAGGCGCATGGGTGTAAGCGCTGGCTAGAACACTGTCTCACGACAGAAGCGGCCATGTCCAGTGTCTCAAACGTGTATGTAAAGTACGATGTATTTTGGTCTGACCATCTACCATTGGTTCTTAATTGTAACTTTAACGTTGTAAGACAAAAAACAAACCTGAAATACCCACTGCGTAGTAAAATTCAGTGGGGTGTAAGAAGTGAAGAACAATGTCATTCCTATGAAAATTTGTGTAACAAACAGCTAAAACATATTGATTTGCCTAGCGAGTTACAACATTGTTGTGGTAGGTATTGTAGCAATCTTAATCATGTTCGCATTATAAATAATATGTACAAGGACATTGTTGATATCCTATGTAAAAATGCGGTGGATTCGTATGTGTCTAAGACCATTAAACGTAAGAAACCTTTAGTAGGGTGGAACAGATTTGTAAGCGACGCTCACAGAAATGCTAAGATTAAATATAGGACGTGGCTATTGTGTGGCAGACCTTCTTGCGGCACCATATTTGACGCCATGATAGAATCTCGTAAGATCTTCAAGGGGAAACTCAAATGGTGCCAAAAGAACCAGGATCAGATCCGAATGGATGTGTTAGCAAAACAGCATTCAAATTCAGATTTTAGAGGTTTTTGGAAAAGCACTAAACAGTTTAATTCTAGACCTAGCGTTCCTGTGAGTGTTGATGGTGTCTCGGACTCGAAAGATATTGCGGATTTATTTAGAATGCATTTTGATGTAAAATCGCAGTTGGGTCCGCCATGTAGGGAGCTTGATGCTGGAGGTAGTGCTACAGCAATAACGACAGTCTTTCTGGCAAAAGATATCGGATTAAAAATAAAAAACATGAGGAGGGGCAAATCCCCTGGACATGATGGGCTCAGCATCGAGCACCTGCAGTATGGTGGGTTCCATCTGCCTCGTGTGCTCGCTCTACTGTTTAATCTGTGCCTAGGTCATTCGTACCTTCCTCCGGATATGATGCGGACTCTGGTGGTTCCTGTGGTCAAGAGCAGGACCGGAGACATCGCGGACAAGACAAACTATAGGCCGATTTCTTTGGCGACCATAGTGGCTAAAGTGTTTGACAGTGTGCTTAATTCTCATTTGGCTACCCACATCAAATTGCATGATGCCCAGTTTGGGTTTCGGCCGGGGTTATCAACAGAAACCGCAATTCTCAGTTTAAAGCATGCTGTCAGGTACTACACAGACAGAAAGACACCTATCTACGCATGTTTCTTGGACTTGTCCAGGGCGTTTGATCTTGTTTCTTTCGATGTTCTCTGGCAGAAATTGTCTGACACCGCGGTGCCACCGGAGCTCGTCTCACTCCTACGGCACTGGTACATGAAGCAGGAGAGTCGGGTGCGCTGGGCGGGGGAGCTCTCGGCGCCGACTAGCCCGGAGTGTGGTGTGAGGCAGGGTGGACTGACTTCACCATTGTTATTTAATCTGTATGTGAATGCACTGATCGAGGGGCTCAGCAGCATGCGTGTAGGCTGTTATATTGATGGAGTTTGTTTCAATAATTTGAGCTATGCCGACGACATGGTGCTGCTGGCCCCCTCGGTCGGTGCGCTCCGCAAACTTCTCGATATGTGCGAGTCGTATGCTGCTTCTCATGGCC
Organism: Agrotis segetum; assembly: GCA_036375495.1. Lineage (NCBI taxonomy): Eukaryota > Metazoa > Arthropoda > Insecta > Lepidoptera > Noctuidae > Agrotis > Agrotis segetum. The sequence goes on from JAQSVV010000381.1 coordinate 259,504, forward strand.
TCGTATACAACGCAGGCAAGTCAAAATGTATGGTTTTCAAGTCTGGTACCAAGTGTCCCTCCGACGTCCCTCCTGTGTTACTTAACGGAGTTGAGTTGCAAAGGGTGTACTCTTTTAAATACCTTGGGCACTTGGTAACAGATGATTTGAAAGATGACGCAGATATGGAGAGGGAACGCAGAGCATTGTCGGTCCGGGCAAATATGCTGGCCCGCCGGTTCTTCCGATGTACGGACGGAGTCAAAGTTACGTTGTTTAAAGCATATTGCATGTCGCTGTACTCGGGGGGCCTGTGGTTCAGCTATACCCAAAAGGCCTACAATGCTCTGCGAATTCAATATAACAACGCATTTAGAGTGTTGTTGCGACTGCCTCGGTTCTGTAGCGCGTCTTCTATGTTCGCTGAGGCACGTACCGACGGTTTTAATGCCATACGGCGTAAGAAAGCTGCCTCGCTGCTAAGTAGACTCCGTGGCAGTCCCAATAGCATTCTCCGCGCAATAATCGGGAGACATGACAGCCCGTTGGTCAGGTCACTGGTCTCCTGTACTCTGTCAATGTTAGAAATTAGGTACTAAATTAGGTTAAGAATATTGTTACTAACCCAATGGATCTTTGTTATCTCTTATGAATAAATAAATAAAAAAATAAAAAAAATAGGAGAAATTCCTAGTATGAAGAAATTCGATGCACAGAACGTTAGACGAAAAGAGTAAGTACTGATTTCGATAACAATTATTTTTTTGCTCATAGCGTTCCATGGTAAAAAAATATGAAATGAATTCCCGCCCAATTTGACAAAGGAACTATTGCTTTTCAATATCCCTTAATTTGATTTTGTTTACTGTGATGAACATTTTTTTTTTTTTAGCGTGGTAAAATCATCAAATGAGTCCTCCAACCCCGGGCAGGGCGGGAGGGACTGTCAGACTTCTACTGACTAAAATCCACGGTGTCCTTCATAGCCTGTTAAGTTCCGGGGTTACGGTAAGGGAATAATCCCGCGACCCCGGCAGGCTTTGGCCCTCTGAGAGGGGGGCCCCGTCATTATGCTGACGCTCTTTGAGGCGCGCGTGGGACACAACGCGCCGTCGACCCGGGCATGGTCCTTGGTCGGGCAGCGAGTTGCCCTTTACTCGCTGCCCGCATGCCCGCGCCTACGGTGGCCGGAAATCGTCTCGCGACGTCCGTCGCCGTGGGCGTCCAACACCGCGGTTGGGGCGGAGGGAGGACTCTGTCCTCTCTCGCTCGCGGCGCGCCTCCTCCTTCGCGATCATTACTGCTTCGCAGAAGGAGGCGACCGCTTCCCACTCCGTCTCGCCCCGCAGCATGGCCGCAACCAATGCAGGGCGCGAGAGGTCTCCGCCTATCGCAGCCGTGAGGACACGTCGGTGCACTGCCCAAGCTGGGCAGTCCTGCACCGTATGCTCCACCGTGTCCTCCGGGCGATCTTCGCAGTGGTGACACCCAGACCTTTCCTCCTTCCGCATTAGACACAGGTACCTCCCGAAGCACCCGTGCCCGGTGAGGACCTGCGTCAGGCGGAAGGTAAGGACGCCATGACTTCTCTCCAGCCACTCCTCAAAGAGGGGTCTTACCGCCGCAATTGCGGCGTGCCCGACTGTGATGAACATAGAAAATAAAAAAATAGTGAGCGGTTATTAACTCTTATTCTTCGGTTTTTATTTTAATTATTGTAAGTTTGAAGTATCTGAAGCTGAAGCATCTGTCATTTTTGAGACTAAATGTAACATTGCGCAAACAGTCATTGCTTCCCATGGGAAATATTTTTTTATTTCGTTGTCTTTTTGCCAGCGACTTCCGAAAGAAAAGTTATTTTGTAGGTTATTTTACCCTTTTTTGTGGTTGTTTTTGAAGTCGGTTAATTTTTTTTTTTAAGTTTTTTTATTTTACTCTTTTTAGTTTAAATATTCAACCCAAATTCTTGTCAAATACATCATTTCCTTACAAGTGCACTAGAATTTGTAATCCGTGGCACCGGTATTAACATCGCTCATGTACACATGCTAATAAAATTGACTGGCCTGTTGGTCTAGTGGTTAGTGACCCTGACTGCTATACCGCAGGTCGTGGGTTCGATTCCCACCTAGGGCAAATGTTTGTGTGATGAGCACGATCATTTGTTCTGTGTCTGGGTGTAATTTATCTATAATATGTATGTATTTAGAAATATATAAGTATGTTTATCAGCTGTCTGATGACATGATGTTTATTTATGCAAGTAGGTTTTATCAACACTTTTACACGTCTTTTCATAAAACTAGGACGGGCCGGTGTTTCGTACCTGACTACTCTGAGAAGAAACATCCGAAACAAACTCAGAGGTCACAGTCTCTTTTAAAGTCCAGACATCATAAATGAAGAACAATAATTATACGAGGACCATGCAGGCAATGTCTGAAATGGTCTTTTGAAGAAAGAACCACACAAATTTGAGTGGACCTGTCCAGTCAGTGCAAGCATTTGTCAGTTATCGTGGAGCTCAACTTATAACACAAGGAGCTCAGCGACACGACGAACAATACCAAAGAAAGGACTTGTTTAGGCCGCTTAAGTTACTCAAACTGTCAGACAATCATTATAATGAATAAATAAATAAAAAACAACAGCTGGCCCACATGGGTCCTCGTATTCACAAAACTAAATAAAATAAATAATTACATGTAAAATAAAATAATGTCAGTTTGTATAAAATATAAAATAATCATACATGTCAGTTTGTATATAAAGGAAAAAAGAAGAAAGAAAGGAAAAAATATAATACAAAAATGTCAGATTGTATAAAAAAAATCGTAAATGTCAGATTGTTTATAAAAAAAAATGTAAATAACAATCGGAAAATTGTTTCGTCAATACATGTGAGAACTATGTAGATTCTTGTATGAAATGGTCTTTTTAAGAAAGAACTGCAAAGAAAAGCTTTAAGTAGACCTGTTCAGTCAGTGCAAGCATGTGTCAGAGAATGAAAGCTCAACTCAGTACGTAAGGAGCTAAACAACCTCTGATACCACATATTCCTCACATGATCAAGAAATCATAAAAAGTTTATTAAAAGCGATTGACGAAAATTAGAAAAATCTATAATTGATGCTTGAGGGTGCATTGGAGCAGTTTACTCCCAGGCCATTTTGTCATCAAGATAATCTTTGATTTTATAGTAACTTTTTTTACATAGTTGCTGTTTAATAACTGATTTAAATTTGTTTAGGCTTAGTTCTTTAACATGGTTTGGGAGTTTGTTGTAGAAACGTACACTTTGGCATTTAAACGAATTACTAATTTTATGGAGCCTACTCGCGGGTACTTTTAGCAAGTCCTTGTTTCTTGTATTTATGCTATGAATGTCGCTATATTTTTGTGTAAAGATTAATATTCTTTTTAACAAAAATCAAATTTTCATACACGTATTGAGATGCAACTGTCATTATATTTATTTCCTTAAATTTATCCTTCAGTGAATGCCTGCTACCTAGGTTGTAAATTGCTCGAATGGCTCTTTTCTGCCAGCACAAATATAGCCTGAATGTCGGCCGCATTTCCCCACAGCAAAATGCCTTACGACATAACACTATGAAAATAACTGAAATATACTAAACGGGCTGTTTCTACGTCGGTTAAAATAACGAATTTTATATACCGCGTATGCTGCAGAGCTGAGCCGTTTCGACAATTTTGTAATATGGGGGCCCCATTGCAGCTTCGAGTCTAGAGTAATACCCAAGAAAACAGTGGTGTCCACAAGATCCAGCCATTCAGCACCATGTACTAGTACACTGGTTTTCACCTGCTTAACGTTCGGTGTTAGAAATCTTAAACATTTAGTCTTTTTCTCGTTTAAAAGTAAATTATTAACACTAAACCAATGTACTATTTTAGAGAGAGCTATATTTACCTCATCAGTAACGGGCTGTTGACGTTTTAGTTTAAATAAAAGTGATGTGTCATCTGCAAATAAAACTATATCATGATCTTTCTTTACAAGGCAAGGAAGGTCATTGATGTATATAAGAAATAAAAATGGGCCAAGAATTGAGCCCTGCGGAACTCCCATAGTGACAGTAGAACCCGGAGATCGTTTACCATTAACGTCCACTCTGTGGACCCTATTATCCAAATAAGAAATAAGAAGATCCAAAGCAGTATAACGCCAGATGTCGCCAGCGATGCCAGCCAAAGCCAGGCAAGCCTGCCTGCGCCAGCCAGCCAGCCAGCCAGCCAGCTGTCCAGCTCGCCACGTCACTGCCCTACCACGTGAGCCATCCCCGCCAAATTCTGAGCGGAGCGGGTGAAATAGCCGCCAGCCGGCGAGCTATATAAAAGCGAGGAGCAGTGATTTTGGTGTGTCTGTTTATAACGATAATTGTAAGGGAAAGCTCTGCCCAAATAAAAAGCGTAAATTAAGTATTTTCTATTTATTTTCATCTTTGTCGTTTCAACTCAGAAGTGTGATAAAAAAAACCTACGTTAAAACGACGCTCTGCTACACATTAATCTCGACGGTCGTCTTATCTGGAGGACGAAGATTCTGCTTTGGTAAGCCAGACTTCTGAAAATAAAAACGAAGAAAGGCGATGCACACCACCCGCAAGGAAAATATTGAAGTCTCCTTGCACAAGAAGTTGAAAAATCATCAACAATGATCTGGATCACGAAGTGTCTACCCTCACGTCGGAAAGAACACCATGCCGCATCGTTTATTCCGTTAATGATCGAGTTTCAAGAAGCATTCTTCTCGCTACCAGCAACGCTTCTCTGTGGAAATGAAAGCTACCTCAAAGTCGTCAATAGCGGATCCAAGGACATCGCAGGCAGGAGGGATTCGTCATACTTCGCGCCGAGAGCTGCCAGGAATCATGCTTAAACAACCAGGTCAGTCATGCCATGCCAATGTTTGCAAAATGCCATTAGCCAAATGTGTTTTATATTTGAGTGCCTCGTGTGTCGATAAATAATCATAAAATGCCATTGGTGACCTTGACAAAACTAGGGTAAGCCTGATAAGCAAATCTGATTGTAATCAATTTATTAGTTTACTAGCTGTTGCCCGCGACATTGCACGCGCATATCCCGTTTTATTCCCGTTCCCGTGGGAATATCCCGTTACCGTATAGCCTATAGCCTCCCTCGATAAATGAGCTATCTAACACTGAAAGAATTTTTCAAATCGGACCAGTAGGTCCTGAGATTAGTGCGTTCAAACAAACAAACTCTTCAGCTTTATAATGTACCTACTATAGTAAATAGTAATATGGTATATAGTATAGATATAATATTAGTATAGATTATCTCGGTATAAAACTGCTTTGCTAGCTATACTAGGGAGCTGGGAAGTTGGAATATACAGATTTAGTCCAAATGCGCATTAAGTACACGTAGGCCTTAGGAATAGATAAGCACATCACAAACAAGAGATTGTTAGAGTCAAAATTAATGAGCCATTGAGCCAGCAGGTATTATAAAAAGAACCCGAATTGATGTATGCCTCTCCTATTGTTTAGTTATGAGAAAGAACGGAGATAGTTGCCTATGTGTCGATAACAGAGCCTTAAATGCATTAATTGTCCGCGATAGATAACCATTTTAATATAATATCGATAAGCAAACTAAATTATCTGGTAAGAAGTACCTACTTCACCAGTCTGAATGTAGTCCAAGGGTACCCATAAACTCAGCATCCATCCTAAAGATACATTTAGCGCTCCCTCAGTTTTTATGCGCTGAATTAACAAGTTCGTAGATAGTTTAGTAATTTCAAAGTAAATTATCAAATAAAAGTAACTCCAATAATGTCGTCAAATGGTCGGGGTCAAACGCAGAATTTTTATTTAATTATGTACATGTGGGTAAATGTAAATTTTTACAAAACAGGATTTCTTATTTAGCTGTGTTATTTAGTGATGAATTATTATGTTCATGGCATTGAACCGGGTGAATTTAAGTTTGCAGCTGTGTCTCAATTTCCCGTTCTGAGTAACATACACAAAGTGCGTCAGTTCATTGGACTATGTAGCTACTTTAGGAAGTTCATCCATAATTTTGCAATAATGGCTCGTCCACTAACGGAACTATAAAAAAAAAAAAATGAGATGTGGGTATGGTATAAAATCTTAGTTTTGCCAATAGAAATTCACACGGATGCATGCAAGTTACCCATAGCAAGTATTCTTTTACTAATACGGATAGGCGGTAGTTTGAGCTCTGTCTTGTATTTTAGTTGCGTTACAAGTCAAAAAAAAAAAGTGTTTTTCACAGCGTTATTACGAAGTTTTAGAATCTGTGTTGTGTAAAAATGTCCGTGTAATTACGGATTGTAGTGCAGTTCGCGATACAATGACTAACGTGATCTTATTGCACGCATTGCCTACTGGTGACTTTCAATTCGAGACTTTAAAATTGCCGTTGACTATTTTATAGACCAGGTAAGCGCTTAGAGCATATCAACGCCTTGAGCAGGAATCCGATAGATGCCGTTAATGTGTTCCTTTTAAAAGTAAACTGTTGGTTTCGAATAGTGCAACGTATATTGATCTATTGTAAAGTGGGTGCACAGATAGTGATACTGTAAATAATTATGGGCTGTCTCGTAAAACGCTTTACGATAACCGATCAGTTGTGCCAAATTTCGCGCGTAGAAAATATTTCAAATGCATCAAAACGATGGCCATTACATATAGGAAATATGTGACGTCGTGTTTACATTGTGCGTACGATAAAAGAAGGCAAATTACATCGAATCCCTAAACCTATTAAACCAATGAAAATGGTAGACATCGATAATTTGAGCCCTTTTGAGCAAAATTAAAAAGGGGTGCCAATAAGTGTTAGTTTTGACAAATTCTTTCTCTAAATTCGTTGTTTCTGAGCCTACACGTATTGTCAATTCTGTAAAGACAATTACCGTCTTATTACAAAATAAAAGAGCGCAAAAAAAAAGGGTTTAACTAAAAACCCAGGATTGAATCTCGTAAAACGGTTTGCACAAACGTTATTACATGTCGTGGTTTTGTGATAAACCATGGTCTAACAGTAGTAGCTGTCAAATGTGTGTGAAAGTTTCTGATAGTAACTTTTTCATTGTGTTGTTGTTTTTATGTTAATTTCAGCCAAAATGTATTTAAAAATTGTAGATTTAATTGTTTAGACAATGGTTCAAAAAAAAAACGGCACTAGGTCAGGTCAAGGTTTAATCTATGTTTTGTATACGGAGAAATTTAAACCGCGGTTCCGCAGATAAGCCTGAACTTGGTAGTCCAGGTTTAAACTAAGGTTTATTCAGTTTTTGTGATTATTAGAGTTTAAACGCATTTCTAGTTTACTTAGTTTCCCAGATCACGTAGTTTCTGTCCATGGTAAGGCCTTTACCAGTAGATACTTTAAGAAGTTCGCAACAGAAAAACAGTTGATATTTTATTTGTTCAAAACATGCGTTTACACACAAATTAAGCATGCAAGTTCTTATAATTTAGTTTGTCCGTACATGTTTTACCTGGTGAGGTTCACAAATTTTGCTTTTTTTTACAATTTACTAGATAAATTACAGGTTTGTCTATTGTTGTACGTGTATAGTTAAATACATGTTAACAGCTATTGCGTGGCCTAGGTGTAATGGGCAGGTAGAACGCTCTAATTGCACAATTCTCGATGCGTTGAGAGCCACGGAACCTAGCGAGGCCTCTCTTATTTGGGACAATAGTTTACCAAAGTCATAATTATGGAGTATTAATAATACTGTTAATGATTTAGCAGGCTATAATTTATACGAGTTAATGTTTGCTCGTGTAGGTAGATCTGAATGTGATGTTTCCATCCCTGGTTGGTTTATGAGACAGTGCGATCTAGACGCAATAGGGCTATATTATAATCGAATTTGAACAGCTAGCAAGAAAATGAAACGTAACTGCGATAAAAGGCGTAAAAATAGTACAATTTACAAAAAAAGCGATTAGGTATGTACAGTTAGTAAGTACGTACTTTGTTGCCAGGCTCAAACTCCTTGCTGCAATAAGGTTAATTCCAGTCCGTGGTTAATTCTAAGTTAGATGATCTATATTCTGGTCCATGTGTTATTGCCTAAGGATTTAGGTAATATATAATAGCTGTAATATATAGGTAAATGTCTTAGAGGATACAAGAAGTTCACAGGCCCAATATGCGCTGATTTATTACGACCATATCGTAGCATTGCTTTTATACCCGATAGCGCCAGTAGTGTGAATCAACAGTAGGAAAACGAAGATCTCGTAGATCTCCTAGACAGCTAAATTATAGTCCATGTTATCGATATGCCATTTGCTCTGAGCTGACTTGTAATCACTGTTTTGTTGTTCCCATTGCGGGAGCAATTGTTCCAGGATGGCCGATTGTAACGCCAGATGTCGCCAGCGATGCCAGCCAAAGTCAGGCAAGCCTGCCTGCGCCAGCCAGCCAGCCAGCCAACGCCAGCTGTCCAGCTCGCCACGTCACTGCCCTACCACGTGAGCCATCCCCGCCAAATTCTGAGCGGAGCGGGTGAAATAGCCGCCAGCCGGCGAGCTATATAAAAGCGAGGAGCAGTGATTTTGGTGTGTCTGTTTATAACGATAATTGTAAGGGAAAGCTCTGCCCAAATAAAAAGCGTAAATTAAGTATTTTTCTATTTATTTTCATCTTTGTCGTTTCAAAAGGGATTTTTGACATTTGAACCACTAACATTAAAGTTCGAAAAAAAGACTGAAATAACAGTTTTCTTTAAAATTTTATTGGGTAACTTAAACAATTAATAATCCGTGTTTCTACCGCGAACACTAACAACACAAGATCAACGGTTTGGCATACTCAAAATGAGTTCATCCAAATAACGCTGTGGAATGGCCGCCCATGTTCGTTGCAACAACAAAAAAAGGTCTTCTTGCGACTGGATACCCTCCATATTCGGCAGAGCTCTTCTCTGTAGCATATCCCATGCATGCTCAATCGGGTTCAAGTCTGGCGACTGAGCAGGCCAGGGCAGGACATTGATGTTAGCTGCGGCGAGAGTCTGTCTTACAACTCTTGCGGTGTGCGGTCGTGCATTATCATGCATTAACTGAAATAAGGGACCGATTTGCACTTGTAGAGGAACGATGACGTCTGATACAATCGTCTCAGCATAAATTTGAGCGTTGAGGTTGCCTCTGATCCAAATCAACTCAGTTCTTCCGCCGATCCAAATACCCGCCCATACCATGATGGTTCCACCACTATAAGGATGGACTTCCTGGCAGGATTTTAATCGCTGTTGGCGTTCAGGGGTTCTCCAGTGTCGTATACGTCTTGTATCCGGTCTCATACCAAAACGAGACTCATCAGAAAAGCACACGAAACGCCATTGTTCTTCTGCCCAATTTCTGTGTTCAAGAGCCCATTGATATCGAATCCTACGATTGTGCATTGCTATAGGTGGTACCCGCAGCGGTCTTCGGGAATGAAGGTTCACTTCATGCAAGCGGTTTCTGACTGTTTGGTCGCTAATTAAGTTCCCTGAAGAGTGATGAAGCCTCACGGCTAACATCATGGCGGTTATTGTTGGAGCTCTTCGAGTTAAGATTTGAATGTATCGGTCTTGTCTCCGTGTGGTGCAGCGATACCGTCCTCCATGGCGCTCAGCCACGGTACCAGTGCTTCGGTAACGTGTCCAAAGTCGACTGATAACACTCTGACTTGTATTCAGAGCTAAAGCCACAGTACGTTGCCGGGAACCAGCTTCTATCATTCCCACGGCTCTGAGCATTTCTTCCCTGCTTAAATGACGTCGCCGCTCCATAATAACGTTGGTTTTAATCAGTAGTAGGGAAACAGTAGCACTAATAATGTCTTCAATGCGTTGTATGTTTTTATAGGGAAAATATTGACAGCTGATTTTCATCTTTTACTCGAATTTGATTTACAGTTCCTGATTCAAATTATGAAATGCACCAAAAAGGATCCATATAAATTTATAAAATCATAAATTTATTACAAAGCCACATCTCAATCTCAAGAAATCCGCATAAAAATGCTTGATCCCTAGACACTTTTGATGTGTGTATTTTGCTATTCTTCATTAAGTCAGGAATCACACCACACTCAATACATTTGTTAAAAATAATTGCCAATTCAGGCGCTACACTCTCTATAATGCTTTTGGTAATCTCTACGGAGTTTCCCCATAAATCAGCAGTTTTTTTTACATTAAGGGTGTTAAAAGTTTTAATAATATCTTTATCAGTTATAAACTCGACATTAAAATCATGCTTACAGTTTTCAACATTTTCTTTTAATACTGACTCGGCTTCAATTGCTGAACAGATTTTGATGAAACAGTTGCAGTATTTCTAAGGTGAACGATCCCTAGTTTTAAAAAAAGAATTTTGAAAATCGGTCCACAATTGGCGGAGTAATCGCGTAACAAACACGCAAAAAGTAATGTCATCCAAGTAGCCGAAATCAATAAAAATGCTCACAAAATAAAAAGTACTGAACCAAATCGGATTAAATTTTTATGGGACCACACTGCAAGTATACTGCATCGAACAAATTAAAAAGAATGACACTAATCGGACTAGAAACCTCGGAGTAATCGATGTACATACATAAAAAAACAAAAAAAAAAACGTACCGACCGAATTGAGAACCTCCTCCTTTTTTGAAGTCGGTTAATTAACATGATAAATATAATAAAGTATTTATGTTAAATCCATCTAGACATCGGGTAAAAAAGAGGGGTTTTACAGGTTGTTTATAATGAAAACAAATTAGTAACTATATGGCGGAATGATAGAATTGCTACTTATAGAATCACATTTATTGGATCTGAACCAATACAAAAAATAAAACTATGGCTAATGTAAAGAGTGGAAACTCAAATTGACTGATTGAACAGACGTTGTTTATCAAATTGCTATGGGGGTATAAATATTTGCGGCGGTAAGACCCCTCTTTGAGGAGTGGTTGGAGAGAAGTCATGGCGTCCTTACCTTCCGCCTGACGCAGGTCCTAACCGGGCACGGGTGCTTCGGGAGGTACCTGTGTCTAATGCGGAAGGAGGAAACGTCTGGGTGTCATCACTGCGAAGATCGCCCGGAGGACACGGTGGAGCATACGGTGCAGGACTGCCCAGCTTGGGCGGTGCACCGACGTGTCCTCACGGCTGCGATAGGCGGAGACCTCTCGCGCCCGGCATTGGTTTCGGCCATGCTGCGGGGCGAGACGGAGTGGGAAGCGGTCGCCTCCTTCTGCGAAGCTGTAATGCTCGCTAAGGAGGAGGCGCGCCGCGAGCGAGAGAGGACAGAGTCCTCCCTCCGCCCCAACCGCGGTGTAGGACGCCCACGGCGACGGACGTCGCGAGACGATCTCCGGCCACCGTAGGCGCGGGCATGCGGGCAGCGAGTAAAGGGCAACTCGCTGCCCGACCAAGGACCATGCCCGGGTCGACGGCGCGTTGTGTCCCACGCGCGCCTCAAAGAGCGTCAGCATAATGACGGGGCCCCCCTCTCAGAGGGCCAAAGCCTGCCGGGGTCGCGGGATTATTCCCTTACCGTAACCCCGGAACTTAACAGGCTATGAAGGACACCGTGGATTTTAGTCAGTAGAAGTCTGACAGTCCCTCCCGCCCTGCCCGGGGTTGGAGGACTCATTTGATGATTTTACCACGCTAAAAAAAAAAAAAAAAGAAAGGGGGGTATAAATATAGCAGGAACAGCATAAACGTAACTATTACAGAATTCAATGAAAATAAGCCATTCGCTCTGAGATTAATTCAAAATTAAACAGGTTTTTATATATTTTTCTTTTTCTTGGAAAAATGCAGAAATATATAATTACATATTTATGATAAGTCAGGCTTAGAAACCTAATTAGATTCAATGTTGCAGGACCCTAATCCCAGCATAAAAAAAGACACAAAACAACATATATTTTGCAAAAATACAGATTTTCATTGTATTAAATGCAATATAGTACTTTATTTTGTAACTGTAAAATAATTTGTCCATTGGTCTTTGCATTGACATACCAAATAATATTATTTACAGTGATTTTATTTGACCTATTTTAACAACACTAATTTTCTGACTATTTTTTAGGGTTCCGTAGTCAACAAGGAACCCTTATAGTTTCGCCACGTCCGTCCGTCCGTCCGTCCGTCCGTCCGTCTGTCCGCAGTTTAGCTCAGAGACGCACAGTACTAGAGAGCTGTAATTGGTGTAAATATACGGATTTGTTGTGCCGAAAAAGTGGTAAAATAAAATCTCGTAAAATATTTTTTTTTAGGGTACCTCCAGTACTTACACGTAAAGTGATGATTTTTTTTTTTCTCGCGTACCCCTTAGTGTGGGGTATCATTAAATAGGCCTTTAAAAAATAATGATAGTTTCCATTAACAATTTTTTGATAAAAAAATTCGTTTGTGAAATATTAAGCTTTAAAGTGCTAAATTTTGCTCGATTCGAGTGTCCCCCCCGTCTACCAGCTAAACTGTTATGTTTGGGGGTGTGAAAAAAATCATAATAGTAGTATATATAACGAAGTTTAAAAGAAAATTATCATGACTAAGTAGGCTTTACAACTTTACGAGTAATAGTCGACCAACTTATAAAATGTACTTGGATATCATATTTTCTTAAACAAAATGTATCGGAGACAACTGCAAATGTAAGTTTGTCAACTTTATTTTTACAGCTTTTATAGGTATGTAGGAGGAGGTTCTAAATTCGTTGTAATCTTTTTTCTTATGTATTTTCTCCGATTTCTCAAAGACTCCTGGACCGATTTTGAAAATTCTTCTTTTTAAAATTAAATTCAGCGAATCAGTTTAGTTAGTTCGCATAAGTATCTTGATGGGCAACTACGGAACCCTACACTGTGCGTGGCCCGACACGCACTTGGCCGGTTTTTCCAAGTTGCTTTTAACAATCGGATATCAGAAATATTATGTTAAATCATGCTATTATACAATTCGGATCTCTGCCAAATTAAGGGATATGGCCGTTATTCAACAAAGTCTGTCAAATGACCTACAAGCGTTTAGATATTTTGACAGATGCTCTATTGTCTTCGAATCTGTAACGTTTCATTACAACTGAATGCTTGCGGTGAGGGAGCGCCCTTACAGAACTACAAAAAGAAATATATCGAAATTATTAACATTGAAAAAAAAGGAAAAACAATTTATTTTTTTTAACAAAGAGTTTCCGTATTTCTTATAGATTCGGATTTCCTCCTGCTGGTCAACTTTACAGTATACGTAGTTTTATGAGTAGAATCACAAAAAAGAACGCAGTTGGCTTCGACGATAGCTAGATCGATTCTGACAGGGAACAATTTATTATTAGGGGGCTCCCTCACGTTACAGATTCGAACATTCGAAGACAAGAGAGCATCAAATTGTCCACTTTTATTTTACATTACAGGTGAATGCACGCGGGTGAGGGAGCGCCTTTAATATTTATATTGTATGTAATTTTAAACGTACCAATGATGCAGGGAATGTTTCATAGATTCGCTTTATGAATATCTCCTATCGTATATAAATATCTCTATACGTTTTATTTTTAACAATTTTCTCGAGTGATGACTTTTTTAACCGAGGTTTATGAATATGCAAATTAAGAAGGAGCTAATAACTAATGTAAAATATATAAATAGACTAATAAAACTAAAAATAGCAAATAGCTTCTCATAATATCTTGCCTTCGTCATCATTCAGAAATGTGACTTAGATTTAAATGGAAACTGTAATCCGTTGAAATGTCGTAGCGTCCTAGGTCAACGTCAACATAGTAAATCGCGACTTCCGTGACGCGTGCTATACAAAAAACTAGTTTTGAAGATATAAACGTCAATAGATATTTTTTTTAAGAACCTCAAATTCAAATACTTAACTGTTTGCTGTTCGATTGCTATGTTAATTTGTCTTTGAATGGATAGTTTATTGTTAGGGCCCTTACATTTTTGCGTATTTTCGATAAATAAGGATTTACCTATTATGGTTTTGAAATTTTCTTTTTTATTGGTGTTTTAAATTTGACAAGCCTGCAATTTGGAAATGCGTTGGCGTTAGATAGCGTTGATATTTGAAAGGTGTTGACTTAGATTTTAATCTTGTATTTCATTAGATTATAAAATACTACACTTAAATACATTAATCTGAATTATACATTTTCATTGACGTCAATACAAAGTAATAAAAATATTACAAAATTAGATTGTTATCAGTGGTAAAAGAAATTACGTGATTTTATTTATGAGTTCGCACTGATTTTGAAATATAAAACTTAACTTTTTTGATGAAGAGGTCAGATTTGATAAGAATTGGGTTACTGACATTATTGTACAATGATTCCAAAACGTTATCCCTTAAATTTACATTTACACTTTCTTTTAGAGACTGTTAAGTTGGATTTTTTGTAGTTCTGAAATTAATAAAATACTTAATAGTAAGATAATTTTAGTTAACTGATAGTGAGGTCACAATTTGCAATAGCAAAATCATACAAAATGGGAACAGTGTTTTGACAGCTCATAAAAACTTTGTCAATTGATTGGTTGTTCAAATACCTATTGTATTTAATTGATATAACCTTGTAATTCATTAACATAGATTAATGACCCGCTGAAAAGGAACAGGAACTGATTGCATTTAGAAAATGTTCGTTATTCAATCCTGTGTTACATCAAATTGTAATTAGATATTTGCTACTAGGCGGTGCCGGATAATACTAAGGCTAGAACAATTTCGCGAGGAGCTGTCGAAGCATATGTAAATATTACTTATGTAGATTAATACACGTTTGTTGTACGTGATTCGACCGCGTAATTCTACTAATAAACTATAATATGGGTACTTTTTCTTTTTGGTGGTTTTACTTATCAATTGCCATCGGATCATCGTTTCTAAAATTATCTTAAGTTACTCAACTACCATAGTGAAATGTAAAGAGATTAAATCGGGGTATTGGTCAAACAAAAGCCTATATATACATCATCTGCCTAGCTTTTTCCCAACTATTTTCTCCACGACACAGTAACTGGTTAAAACCCCATGGTAAGACTAGTTGTCAGTCTTTAGAGCTTCTGCCTAACAGTAATGACTGTCAAAGATCCCGAAGAATCCCAAAGGCACCCGAGACCAACGGCTTTACGTACTTTACGAGGCACGGAGGAAACTCGCTATGACAGGTGGGCATCCATCCACAGACCAATCTCGGCAAGCGCGGCTTAACCTGGAAGATGGGCCTGTGTGGCTGTAATTGTTTAGACACGAGTTCTTCCAAGAAATGAGAGCCTATAATTAAATTTAAAAAAAAAAAACGTTTTATCAGAACTACGGGTTAACAAAGTTGCCCATAGTCTGATGACAGAACCACCGAAAAAAAATACTCGTGATCCTCTATAACGTACCAATAATTTTGACTACCGTTCTAGAATTCCATTCTAGTGACTAACATGGAATTTAAATGACTTGTCAGGGGACAATTATCTAGGCGGGAACAATTTCATCTGCTTGTTATTCTGTGCAGTAGCAAACATACCTACGTTTGAAGATAAAAGTTGGTTCTCCTTATGTTTGTTACTTTCTTAAATTGCGCGTGCATTCATTTGTGAAGTTGTTATCTATGGTTAGTTTCTGTCCCTAAGATTTTATCCTTAAAGATGTTTATTCTTATTTAGGTACCTAATACAATTAATAACTGTGTATTATAAAAAAATATGACATTTTCACTAGAAAACACATTTTTCAAAATCGGTTCATAAACGACGAAGTTCTGCGCGAACAAAGATAGAAAAAAAAGTATACGGTCGAATTGAGTAACCTCCTTTTTTAGAAGTCGGTTATAAAGGAAACAGCCCTCTGGTCTTTAAAATTTAATAACAAGTATTTCAAATCAATCTCCTTCAAATAACTGAATTTCTGGTTTCACACACATCAAAGTTTATTTAGGTACAAATCAATTTATTTTGTCATACAATGACACTTGAATTGCTTTTTGTCAGCTGGTGATAAAATCATTAAATCAAAATCAATCAAAATCAAAATCAAATCGTTTATTTCAACTAGGCCAATTACAGGCACTTATGAATTGTCAAAAGTCTGACATAAAATAAAACAAGTATAAAAATAGTTCTGGTGCTACGGTCCCAGACACAAGACATAAAAACTGTGAAAGTACCGTAGGTGCTCATTCCAAGGTGTAGATCTCTATGGAGAAGAATGAGCAAGAAACTCCATGGACACTCTTTTTCTTTTTATTAAGTAAGTCTTTTTCTTTTTTATTAAGAATAATTGAACCCCAGACTAAAACTAATACTTTATAAGGCATTAGTGTCAGTAATACAAATGTTAGTGTCATTATTCTGTCACTAAATTAATTATCTGCATTACATTTTATAGCAGACAGAGTGTGAAAGGTGGTGTCAACATTTTTGATAAATACAAAGTCAACACAAAGTTACTTACATATATGTATTTCTTGAACTAGTTTTCGGTGACAGTTATGTTTAGCGCATAATGCAATTTAGATAAACATTAACTGATGAAGATCGCGATATGTAAATGCCTTTTATTGGGGTTTATGAAATCATTTCCTTGTCCGTCTTGCGAAATTGTATAAATTACGTATTATCACAGACAATCTGACTTCATCTTCTATCTGGCTTATAAAATCATCAAATAAGTCCTCCCACCCAGTGCAGAGCGCGAGGGACTGTCAGACTCGTACTGATTATAATCCACGGTGTCCTTCAAAAGCCGTTCACGGGGTCACGGTATTCGTTAGTCTCGCGTCCCCGGCAGGCTTTGGGCATCTAAAGGGGGCCCCGTCATAATGCTGACACTCTTTGAGGCGCGCGTGAAACACAACGAGGCATGGTCCATAGTCGGAAATCGAGTCGCCCATAAGGGTGCTCCCACATCTATCGACGCGGAATCGGCTTTTTCCGTCGCCCTTTCTCTTTCTGTCGCTTAGAACTGCCATTTGCTAGACCGAGACAGAAAGCATAATGCGATGCACGCGGCGGAATCCTCGACGCGGCCGCGTGCTATCGCATTGTCTCGCTCTAGCAAATGGCAGTTCTAAGCGACAGAAAGAGAAAGGGCGACGGAAAAATACGATTCCACGTCGATAGATGTGGGAGGACCCTTACTCGCCACCCGCATGCACGCCCCCACGCGGTGGCCGGAGTTTGATAGGCGACGTCCGTCGCCTTAGGCATCTACCACTGCGGCTGGGTTGAAGGGAGGACGCTGTCCTGTCCTTCACGCTGCCCGCCTGCTCCTTCGCGAGCATGTCAAGTTCGCAGAAGGAGGCTACCGCCTCCCATTCCGTCTTGCCCCGCAGCATGGCCTCGACCAATGCCGGGCGCATCTTCTATCGGGCTAATACCTCTTTCCTAAAATGTAAGCCTCCAAGCTCATGCGTTAGTCTGTTTCTAAGTTCAGTCCGCTATTGTAGCAGTGTTGCAATTATGCGTAAACCTAATTATGTTGCCATTGTTCTTATCTCATAGGATCTATTGACGTCAAACTTACTGACACTCAAGGGCACAATCTGTGGGTGGGGTGGCATTAGCATCAATTTTCGGTACGTGTATTACAAATATATATATACGTAGGTTAGCAACCTGTCATTACACAGTGATTTAATCATTAACAAACAATTTTAGAGTTCCGTACGTCCGAATGAAAAACGAAACCTTTATACTTATAGGATCACTCATGTGTCAGTCTATCCTCACATCACAAACAATTTTCTTCGTAGCTACTTGCTACAAATAATTTATCAATTCCTATGGTCCTAACGCAGAGGTGTAATTTTTCGGCACTAAGGCCTTTGTCAAACAGACAGGCGATAGCGAACCGAACCGAATCATGTCATATAAAAATCGAAAGCGATCCGATATTCTATGTGACAGGCTTCAAACAATTCCATACATTACAAACAAAAACGCCTCGCTTCGCGTTCGTCACGCCTGTCTGTTTGACAATAGCATAATACGTATTTTCAAAAAAAGTTTTCAACAAATAGTATGGTATAGTTTGAAAATAACATGCGACGAAAATGAGATTCGTTCGGAACCCTTTGCGTGCGAGTCGTCTCGCTTTTGGCCGTTTTTTGTAGAGTAATAGTTCTAATTATGCCCTCAAGGTATTATATCTGAGCGGTTACACAATAATTATAAATAATTTTATTATGTGGTGAAGTATAACTCATTTCTCATAACGAGTTTAGTGTCACGCCAATGACGTCAATCGGTGCACTAGTAGGTCGAGCAAGAAATAAATAAAAGTTTTTGATATAGGTACATCACGCATTTCGTGAAGGTGATACAGGTTTAGAATGCAATAATTAGAATATAAAAAAAAAACATTTTTACACAATTTGACCGAGGGACTTATTAATTAGAGCAGAAAATGAACGCTAATTGACTCGGCAAACCCACAAAACCACAAATAGATAAATTAAATAGAATTAAAATAAACTCTTGATAGCATTAGTCTGAACTTATGCCATGTTCACACTTTCAAGGCTCAAAGGTACGGGAAAACATCACCAGTCAGAATCCACTGATTAATATTTTCGCTCGTTGGAGATCGTGATTTGTTTGACATCGGCCTGGTTTTCGATTATATCATCAAATCAAAATATGAGTTATAAAAATCTTGATACAAGGTCATGCTATTGGGCTTATGACGCATATTGTAGGAGTGTCTAGCATTGTCAAACATCAAAATGAAAAGTGCTGACACTGACATCCGAGAGGTCAACATTTGCCTTCGGAAGTCGTCACACGTCGTGTGAGCAAAGTGCAGCCTATTTGTGAGTGGCCTAAATATCAGTTTTACTCCGCTGTAGGCTTCCCAAGGCGCCCACATCCATAAAAGAATGATTATCTATACATTGCCCCATTGATCACTCTTAATAAATTCAAACCTAATAAGTGTTTCCTACAGAGAAGGTCTTGTAAGGAATGGTACACTCGACCTCGTGGGAAAACGACTTCTCAAATTGTAACAAGGTAGCCATGACATAATAACATTATTGCACCATATATTCTGGTGAAACTTTATTTTTACTATCGGAACATGGAAAGTGTAGGTAAATTTATTCTTGTAGTCATTTGTATTATAACGTAACCCATGGATTTTAACCTAAACAACGATTTAACGAATGTGATATTGTAATTTTAAGTTTTTTAATTGGTCGCTATCACGAAAAACGATCTTCGATTTGCCCTCAGTTTCTACGTCAATGCGACCAAGATCACATAACACCAGGAAGACAAACGATATGGTAGCATCATGTTTATGGAAATAATTCGGCAATCAATTGAGCCATTCGGTCAAACTTGCCCTTTCTTTTTATGGGCATGGCTGACACATTGTCACCTAGTTTCCAGATGCATGGATTTCAAAATCGATCACGCCCACAACTATAGAATTATAACCTACTAATTACCGTTGCACTACTTTTATAGGATATTGCAAAAGTTGCAAAAGTGACAGAAGGATGTTTGAATTCGAACGTCATTATTAGCAAACTGAAAGAAGTCTGCTCCTGATCCCCTTGACATCTATTAATACACTTATTTAATTTTGATTTGTCTTAAATATTAATATCATTAATTACAGGCATGTCGACATTACAGTCGAGTTTGATTTCCGTTTCGAGGATTTATTTATCGAACTTCAGAAACTGCTATTTGGTATTTTTGTTAGCCATAATTGGCGTATAGCATTCTCAATGCCTAAGAGAGACCTATACCCAGCCGTGGATGAAGACGGGCTGTGGATGATGATGATTCCCAACGCTGGGACACAGACATTTTTTATGTGAGAGGGATAGGCCCATGATCTGCCCACGAAGGTATTATAAACATCTCAAAGATCAACATAATAATAAGCTTGTCTTGATAATTTTGCTAGTTTGGAATGATTAATTAAGATTTAATTACCATTTTATTACAATAATAAAAACAAAACAGCTGTTCTCACAGTTTTGTGTACGGCTTGTCGGTCACGCTACCCAACTTAGAATTGAAGTTGACGGGTTTCGATGCGCTCGCGCCGCCGCTGTTGATTTAATGATTTATAGATTCACTCGGTATCATTACTGTTGTTCTTAAGTTGTAGGTTCGTGTGCATTGACGTGATGTCAGTTTAAAATACTTGAGGCACGAGGCTAATACAAATATCATTAACATTTTATTACTTTTAATAACTCGTAATTGAAGTTAAACGAGCTTGACGAATTAATCGCAAATTATTATATTTGGATTGGCCAGTATTTGTCTGAATGATGATGTATATCCTATGTTTTACCGCTATTCTGTAACGCTCATGAGGCAACTTTACAAATTCTTTAACTTTTTTTTAAATTTATTTTTTACTTTCCTGGTATTCGTCGACTTATTTGGTCTCGAGATGGCGTTTAGTGCCCAAGCGTAGCGAGGGCACAGATATATCAGTGAGTGTGTTACTTTCTCCCCTAGGCTTACAATGTACTATTATTCTCTCGTTCAGAATCAGCAAATGTTAACGAATTATTTCTATTATTCGCTTACTGGGAGAAGTAAGCAAGTGAACATAACAGAATAGCACCATTATGTTCGGTTCATGAATCTACCATCCGAAATCATTTATTTTATTTTATTTTTTATTTTATTTTATTTTATCCTTTATTTCAGGCAACTAAGGCCCATAAAAACACAATACATATATAAGTATAAAAATAATAACTATAAACTAATACATATTTTAAAACAATAAACTTAAAAACTATTGCACACGAAGTGACGGCGTCGTGTTACGCTGCGAGGTGTCGCGTAGCCGGCCTCGAAAACGCCGATACAGCACACCTTTCGGCCAGAAATCTTCCTTGAGGCAGGTCGCCAAATACTGGGTTGGAACGCGCACCACGAACGACTTGAAATTAGTGTTATGGCGCGCCTCCAACTTCTCCACCCTCAAGGTCCAGTTGGTCTTCATTCGCAGGTACTCCACAATGTCCTCAGCCTTTGTAGCGTGATACAAACGGGACACGTACAGCTGCGTCGTCGGTACTGCAGGACGTAGTAGCGTGTTAGGTCCTACAAGCGCTGTCCCGCACTGGTTGCGATAAGAAGGCTTCCTCTTCTTTCTCTCCACCTTGATGAAGCCGTCCTCATCGCATGTGTCCTTCGGTAGACCCTGCTGTTTGAGGTCCACTACAGCGCCTTTAGTCGCAGTCGAAACTGACCGACTCTGCTTTCCCCGTTTTGATTTCGCTGCTTGTGGTTTGGTTTGCGACACAGCAGGTTTTGATTTGGCGACAATTGCGGAATAGGCACATTTGGGGGTCGATGTACATATTACAGGCGTCGCTTCCCCGGTAGGTACGACGCAATCAGCCGAACACGATGCAACGTCTGCATTTTTAACAGCCGGCGACGTAGACTCACTCGCTGACCGAAAACTGCAGACTGAAGCATTTTGTGCTCCGCGACGTGTGTTCACGTTGGAGCCTTCCGGTGACCCACTTGTCGGAATAGCGTTGCGCAACAACGCCACTTCGGCTCGTAATTCACCAATGATGTTCTCTGATGACTCCAACTTGGACTTCATCTCGGCCTGGCTCACCTTCAGAGACGTGATGTCCTTCAGCAGCCTGGTGACGTCGACGTGGTCGAAAGTGACGGGAGGTAGCTTGTGCAGCTCCTTCGCCACAAAATCTGGCACGTCATCCGGATCGGTCCTCTTGAGCAGGTCGATGATATCCTGCAGACTCTTCTCACCACCATCCCTCCGGCGAGATGGCATTTGTCCGACTTGGTCGAGTGTTTGAAACAGCAGCAACTTGGCACTGCATACCTCTTCCTCTTTGTAGGAGGACTTGCAAATCTGCAAGATGCTGACCTCGTCCATGTAATCGATGGCATGCTTGATGAATGCCAAGAGCTCGTTGACAATGAGCTGCTTTGTAGCCATTTTTTTTTCCCCTGTGGCAACACTACAGCTAACAGCTGATTTTAAATTGTCCTTAATTTTTTTATTTTAAAAATTGTTTTTATTAGTTTTCTAAAGGATTTTTCCAATTTCTCATCAAGAATATTGCTTATTAAAGCATTTTCTGTATTAAATTCACGTATTGAATGTAAATTTTGTGTGTAATTTCAATGTGAAATAAGTGACAGTTACCGGCTTCAGGGAATCTTGCATTGTCATCTTATTCCAGGTACAATACTTCTTAATTATTTGTTGTAGTATTGTTTACGTGTCGTAATTAAGTCTGCTATTACTTAAAGTACATTTTCATTTGGGAATTAATGATACTCACGACCATTTCAAACGTAAACATAACCTTACTTAACTAGGTGACAGAACTCGCTTTTGATCTTGATTTCGTGTTTTCCCTCTAAACTATTCTGTTTTATCCTGCTACTATAGTTACCTACTCTCGCTCAATTTCTTTCTTTTCGATTTCCTTACTATAACCATGACTATGACACGTAGTGCCCGCGCTCGCCAAGAAGAACTCACTCTGGCTTTGAGCGAATTGAAGGCATCTAAGCAGTCCTGTGACCAGTTAAGTAGGGAAATAGATGAGAATGAAAGGGTTCTCTTGGAAGTCCATGACAAGAATAGAATGTTAAAAAGAGAAATGGCTCAGTTACACACTCAATACACTGATGTCATTGAGGACCGGGATAGGCTCCAACTTATTGTGGACGGATTCAGCCAATGTAGCACAGAGTATGAACAAGCTCTTAATGACAAGCACTTTTTACAACAGCAGCTACATGAGGCTAGAAGTCAAATAACAGATCTCGAGACCACAAACATTAACATCACTGCCTCGCTGAATCAAAGTCTTTTCAGTGAATTGGTACCTATTGCCCCGTCAATGGTTTCTGCCCTAAATCCCATTTGCACCATAGATTTAACAAGTGAGGATGATTCAAAGTCTTGTAATTCAATGAGGGTAGTTACCAGTAAAAATAAATTAAAAAAATATATTAAAATCAACAAATACATTGTAAAAACGAAAAAACTAGTTAAAAGGCAAAAGTTTTTTATTAAAAATGTGAAATTAAATAGGGAAAGACTTAACCTACTTAAACAATTGGATTTGTATTCATTTAATTTGGAGCAAAGCACGGAAAAGTACAAAATTGACACAGAAGACTTGCAATCTCAACTACACTACCTACAAGAGAAACTAAGTTCAATGACAAGTAAATACAATACCTCTGAACATCTTATGAGGGAATATGTGTTGGCGATGAATGATCTGGTACATTCTCAGAATAACAACTGTGAGTACTGTCAAGCAACTTCCAATGTACGTACACCGGAACATTCATTGACAGCATGTAATGACCAGCATAATTGTACCACCTTACTGCAGCCATGTGTTGATTTACATACACCGGTGACTTGTTCCAATGAAAAATGCAAACAAAGTTATAACGATATAGTCATTTTTTGTGATGAGATTGGAAAAGATCTAGGGCCTTTAATAACAAATGAATATCCAGGAAATAAAATAATAAATCACTGTATGCATGGATGTTCTTTAAACGATATTATGAAAAAAATTATTAAATTTAATTTTAAGAAGGACACTACTTTACTAATTTTAATAGGGAATAGAGGAAACTTAAATAAAGGTGAATTGATCCATTACTATAGAACATTAAGTAACTTAAATTTAAGAAAAATTGTTTTGTTTACTTTTCCCTATAGTAACAGTTTGCCACAGGAGGAAAATAACTCTAGATTTAATATTAATATGACATTGTACAATTTGACATATAATAATGATGTATTTCAGTTAATTGACATTAATAATTATGTGGGTAACAATTTTTATTTGACAAAAGATAGATATCTTGTAGAAAAGTACTATCTTACAAAATATTGTAAAAGACAAATAGCTGCGTCCTTAGCATATTTTTTTTATATAACAGCCCAGAACCTAGAGAAACAAGATGCTTCCATTGAATTTAGTAACAATTTGATAACATTAACTGAATCTGATCATCATTTAAATTAGAACTTGAGACAATAGAGGCAACCTCTTGCAATGCGAGTTTTAGAAATTTGAATAGTATCAACCTGGTGCATCAAAACATTCAAGGATTTTTAAACAAGGAATTAGAAGTAGAACTTTTTTTGAATTGTAATAAAATAGATATTCTTTGTGTAACGGAGCACTGGCTCAAAAGTCATCAATTCATGTTCAATTTCAGCAATCACCAGGTTGGTAGTTCATTCAGCAGAGTGAATGCTATACATGGCGGCGCATTAATCCTAGTAAACAATCAGCTCAAATTTAAAGACCGTAAGGATATTGTAAGCCTGTCCGTTGAACGGACAATTGAAATAGCCTGTATAGAATTGGAGCAGTTTATCATATTAAGTGTATACAGACCTCCCTCAGGGTTGTATGACTGTTTTGAGAGGGTAATGGATGAAGTGCTCCACGACTGTAATTCAAAACAGGCTATTATAACTTGT